>PISW01004313.1:46678-170223 GCA_004023785.1 Mungos mungo | reverse complement strand
GGAGGGGGCCGCAGGGCTCTGAGTTGTCTGGGACGGCACCCACTCCTCCCCTCATCCACATGCCCGGCTGGGCCATAGCCAGGGGAGGGGCCCAGAGGCACTGAGAGAGGGACTTGGTTGGGGGGTGGTCCTGGAGGAGACTGGTGGCAGCCCAGCTTGGGCCAGGGGAGCCATGGGATCTCAGAGAAGGGCTAGGAGGTGGCTGAACAAAAGCAGGGGTGAGGCCCAGGCTCTAGGATGCCAGGTCAGGGGAGGGTGTGCTACCTGCTGAGCCGGGGGTCCTGGGCAGGAGAAGGGTGACCCGTCACCTCCTGCTGGCCCAGGCAATCCTAGGGCATCGGCCTCTCCAGGTAGGCCTTCCCCTCGGTCCCCACTCCCATGTCCAGACTGACTCCAGGGGCTCCCGGGTCACCTGGCACAGCCAGGCGTTTGTCTGCTCTGCAGTCTCCTCACCAGGCCTGTCCCCCCGCCCTGGGCTGGCTGTAAAGGGACGAGAGCTCCCCCGGTCCTCTGGGCTCTGAGTCCACGCTCCACAAGGTGACAGGATGGCCCTTCCGAAGAGGACATCCCGTCGGGTCTGTGTCCGCAGGTGCCTGCAGACGGGGGGTCGGTGCACACGTGTGCCCCAGGCGCGCGCTGCCCGCTGGCTCCGTCCTGAGCACATGATGCTCCGGGCGGGACCCAGACACAGGCGCTCCGGGAACCGAGCCGGCCCGGCGCCCTGGAGCCCTGGCCCCCGCCCCGCAGAGCCCGGGCCCCCACGGCTCTCCTGGCAGCTCAGGAGCCCTGCTGCCTGCTCACCACCTCACCCGGCTTCTCAGAGGAGCTGGCGGCCCAGGCTAACGCCCACTGGCTCCCGCCCCCAGGAAGCTCTCCGTGATCCACTCCTCCCTGCCGGGATCTGGTCAGCCCTGGGCGGTCCGGCACAGAGGCCCGCACGCAGCAAGAATTCAGTGACGGCCGAGGCTGAGCCACACAGGAGAGGCCGGAAGGACGAGGTTTCGTTGGGTCGCGTTGTCCAAAGTTGGCAGCCCCACCACGCAGAGCTGCTCTCCTCCGTGCCCCCGCGGGCCTGGGCCAGAGGAGAGCCCAGCCTTGGACGAGGGGACAGGACGGCTTCCTGGCCGTCCTCTCGGTCTGGGGAGCCACCCACATGTGCCCGGGGCACCCGTCCAGACTCCGGACTCAGCAGCGTCACTGGGACCAAGGAGCGCCCTGGAGCTGTTGCTTCCGCAACAGAAAATCAGGACAAGGACACACAAGTTTTATGACTTTTATTAAATCCTTACAAAACAATACAAAAGTCCGGCGTCGACAGTTGGTGTAAGGAAAATGAGCTGGCCCGGCTCGCCCGGTGCGGTGGCGTTAAAGTGCTTGATGGGCCCCCACTTCTACAAAACTTGAGGTTTTTTTTTGTCTTTTTTATACATCTGAACATTGAAACGTTGCCGCCCCCTCCCCCAGGGCCAGAGCGGCGGGGGCCGGGCGCTTTCACAGTAGCGGTTCTGACAGTCCTCCGGGCCACACCGTGCGCGTGACAAGAGGAAGTGGCTGTCCCACCTTTGGAAAAAAAAAAAAGCTCCTCACAGCTCAGCTTTCCAGAGTTAAAACGGCCAAGGCGCCTGCGGCAGGCGGGGGTCCATTTGTTTCTTTTTTACAAAAAGGCAGAATCCCCAGCTCAAAACGAAGGACCACTGATGGGCAAGAAGCAGGGGAGGGCGGCCTCCCCCCTCCCCCCGGGGGTCTTTGGAAAGGCCGGTCCACAGATCCAGGCGGGCGGGGCCGGGGGGGGGGGGACGGCCAGTCCCCACCAGAGACTGCCACAGACAGGGCATGTGAGCCCTCCGACCCACAAGGCCCCCCAACATTCAAGTATTCGAGAACAGGGAAGGGAAGTCAACCAATGTCTTTAAAAAACGAACAAAACAGGACGAACGACCAGAGACCGGGGCCAGGCCGCCTGGGGGGCTGCAGGGCCCCCCCCCCCCCGCTGGCAGAAGCACGTGGACCTGGAGAGGGGGGAGCCTGTATTGCATAGTGTTTCCCGCCCGAGGGAAGGGGGGGTCGGCCATCCCAAGCTCGGCGGGTCATTCCACTTCTGACCCGGCGCCGAGGTCGGTCGGGAGCGGGCTCGGCGGGTCCTGGGTGCCCGGGAGGAGCGGGAGCCGTGTTCCTGAAGGTCCCCGGGGGCTGGGCCCTGGCTCTGGGGAGGAGGCGGGGCTGCTCACAGAGCTTCCTCACAAGACCCAGGGGCGGCGGCGAGGGGTGGGACACGGCCATGGTCAGACTGAGCCCTGAGAAGGGGCACGCCGGTGCCCAGGGTGGGGGTCCGAGGGACCCCCACGTTGGCTGACGGGTGCCTGTCCAACCCCTCCCACTTCCTCTGGCACTGCCCTCCTGGTGGGCTGGGTCCCCTGGGGAGAGGGCAGGGGAGGGCGCGGCGAGAGCTGCAGCTTAAGGTCAAGGTCCGAGGGAGCCCCGATTGTCAGTCAGAGGGGGGTCTGGCGGGTGGCCGTGTGTCCTGTCCCACCTGCCTGCACCTGGCCCCCTCCAGCCACGAGGGAGACCTGAGAAGTCCCTGCCCCTCCAAGCGACCAGGGTGCTTCCGGGGGAGGGATGGAAGAGGCGCGTGGCACCCTGGGGAGCCATGGGGCGGCCCGTCCCTGAAGACACCGTGAGGGCCGGGGGAGGGGTGCGCTCTGTGCCCCCAGCTCTGGAAGGCGACGCGCGCCCTCCTCTCCTGAGTCACACCTGGGCGGGGCGGGAGTGGGGACCCTTCACAGTACAAATGAGCGTCCGGGGCTGGGGGCAGGGACAGGACGAGCCCAGAGACACACCCTCCAATCTCCTCCCCAGGCGCCTGCTTTGCTTTTAACACCTTTAAGAGGAAAAAAAGAATGCGGGTGAGACAGAAAAAAGAAAAAAAATCCAACAGCAAAAACCTCATATAAAAAGAGCGCCCCCAGCTGAGCTTAGCGCCTCGGAGACCAGCCAGGGGAGGGCGGCCTGCTGGTCGCCCGCTGGCAGTAGCTTAAAAAACTCTGAAGATCTGACGGGGGGGAGGGAGTGACCTATGTACAGAGCGGGGAGGGGTCACGCGTGGTCCCCCACCAGGACCACGGGGGCCGCGGACAGGCTGGCTCGCTGTCGCCTCTGGGCCAGCCGGCTCTGGGAGGGCGGGGACAGCTGCAGACAGCGGGCGGCGCGGACGACCACGGGCTGGCTCTGCTCCGCCTCCTCGGCCGCGCCCTCCTCCCGCTGGGCCAGCTGCCGGTTCACGGCGATGGCCTCCGCCGCAAACGACGTGAGCTCTTTGGCACAGCTGTTCCTGGGGACGGGGCGGTCACCAAGGAGGTGAGGGTGGCTGTGGGGACCCTCCTGAGACCCCTGGAGTCTGTGGTGTAGCGCAGGGGAGGGGGCCGCAGGCCTCCCTGGGGACCAGGACGCCCGCCGGGGGCCGGCCCATTCCCACCACTGGCACGAGGACACCCAAGTACTCCACTGGCCTTCCCAGCACCCCCCAATCTGAAGACGGCTTGTCGTTTTAAACATCTTAACGTTGACCACCCCCGACCTGGGGTCCCCCCCACTCTCGGGCTCATGCCCCCCAGCGGGCCTCACCTCTGCAGGACCATGGGTGTGGGCAGGGTGTTCTCTGGAGCGCACTGTAAGGACAGGGGAGGAGACGGGCTGAAGAGCAGGGCCCCACTGCCTTCCGGGGGCCCCGTTGGCAGTGACCGAGGTGGGGGGGCACAGCAGGAGTTCAGAGCGGCGCTCTAGACCTGCGCCTTGCCCCTCCCTCACCCCCCGCGGGGCTCCCGAAGGGGTCGGGAGCCCCTCCACCAGCTCGACTCAAGACCGGGCCCCGCCTTTGCTGCCTGTGGACCCCCAGCGCCACCTTCTACTTTTGGTGAAGACCCCTGCCCGTGTGCCCTCCCTGCCCTGGGCTGGCAGCCTGTCTCTACCCAGCCCGGTGGCGACAGGGAGCAGGACTGAGGTTGGTGGGCCCTGCCTGAGGCCTGACACCAGGCGGACACCTGGATGATCTCAGCCTGCTCCCTGTGCCAGGCAGGAAGAGGCCCGATGCCCCCAGGGCACAGGCTGAAGCAACTGCTGCCGCAAAGGCCCCCAGCCGGACGCAGGTGGTGGGGCCCCGGGCCCACGGTGCAGCTGGGGCTGCGGGGCTGGCCTCCCGGGGGGCGCCCTGCTCCAAGGCCCCCCCTCGCCCGGTGGGAGGCGGGCCGGGGGCAGGAGGCCTCCAGCAGGGCTCGCTCACCCCCTGCACCCAGGGGTGCTGCAGGACTTGGGCGGCGCTCAGCCTCTGCTTGGCGTCGCGGACGAGGAGCTTGGAGATGAGGTCTTTGGCGGCGAAGGAGATGTGGGCCCAGTCCTTCTCGGGAAACTCGTACTTGCCCTCCTGGATGCTCTCGAACAGCATGTTCTGTGGGGGAGGGCCGTGGGGGTGAAAGGTCAGCTGCAGAGCAACTTAGTCCCGCACCCACACCAGCCCGTGTGCCTTGACGCTGCTCCGTAAAGGGCGACCTGGGCCCCAGACCCAGCCATGCAGCCTAACCCGTGTCCTGGACAGACTGACTCCCCAGACAGCAGGGGAGGGGGGAGGGGGGCGGGGGGCTGGGGAGGGCCCTGGGAGGAATGCAGGCTGGACTGGAGAGCTGGTCTCAGGAGAGTGCCCAGTGAACTCTGCCCAACAGATGTGGAGAGCAGAAAGGCAGCTCTTGGCAGCCAGGCTCTGCCAGGGCAGAAAGCCCCAAGTTAAGACTCTAAGTCTTGCCTGAAGGCAGATCCCTGACCCCCAGAGACTTCCTCTTGTGGACCACGGAGGCAGAGAGCCTGTATAACCCCGGGAGGACCAGGCCAGCACGGCCCTGGGGACGGATCGGGTATCAGGCCAGGGTCTCGGCAGCAAGCAGGGCACAGTGGGGTGCTGGGGGTAGGGGCCACACAGGCTCACAGGCCGGCACATGGGGCTCACGCGATCACAGACCCGGCCCGCGTGGTGCACTGGGCGGAGGTTCTGGCGCACCGGAGGCCGGGTGCACCAGGGACGGGGCCCGCGCGCGCACCTGGCAGGCCGGGCAGGCCTCGCCGCGGTCCCAGCCGCAGTCGCTGCCGCAGTGGCCCACGAAAGGCGGGTAGCCGCTGAGCAGGATGTAGAGGATGACGCCCAGGCTCCAGAGGTCGCAGCGCTTGTCGTAGATGCTGGCCTCCTCGCTGAAGGCCTCCACCACCTCGGGGGCCATGTACTCGGCCGAGCCGCACTGCGGGCGGGACAAGGGGTCAGGGCACTGCTGCAGGCAGGGACTTCCGGCGTCACGTGAAGGCCCCAACACAGGGTCACCCGAGCCTGCTGCGCCCAGATGCCCGGCCTGGCCAATCAGAGGCGGGCGGGGGGGGGCAGGCTCCGCCCCCCACATCCACCCAATCAACAGGTGGCAGGTGCCCACCCGCCCAGCCACCCAATCAGCGGCAGGTGCCGGGAAGCCGCCCGTCCCCTCCCCTCCCGCACCCCCGCCCCTCCTGCCCCCAGCCCCGCCTCCCCTTTCCGCAGGCCAATCAGCGGCTGTTGCTAAGCAAAGGCCCCAGTTCCACCGGCTGGAGTTACGCAACGGCGGGCAGCCCAACCCTGGAGCAGAGCGAATCGGAGCGGGTAGCTGCGTGCCCCTGCCCGCGTGTCTCACCGGGGTGAGCAGCTCTGGAGTAGAGATTGGGGAGCAGTCCCCGTTGAGTTTGATGCCGCTGCCCAGGTCGAAGTCACAGATCTTCACAGGGGACACCTAGGAGGGGTGGGAAAAGGAGGTCAGGTGGGTCCAGGCCAAGGCGGCAGCGGCCCTGGTGCAGGGAAGGCCGCTCCCCGAGGCCCCTCACCTGGTTGGGATGCTCACAGAGGATGTTTTCTGGCTTTAGGTCCCTGTGGGCGATGCCTGCGGTGAGAACCAGGGTCAGCGGAGGGAGTGGAGGCATTTTCCAGGAGTCTCGCGTAGGTAGGCCGGGGCGCGAGGCTGGACGTCCCAGGGACCAAGGGAGTCCCCACCCACCTTTGTTGTGCAGGAAGTCCAGGGCGCTGGCCACGTCCTGCACCACCACGCTGGCCTCCAGCTCGTTGAAGTGCCGCCGCTTGTGAATGTGGCTCAGGATGGAGCCTGGGGCCAGGCCGCGGTGGAGGGAGAACACTACGGTCACCGCCGAGTCCCAGGCCGCTGCCCAGTGCCCGCTTCCCCCCAATGGGGAAGTGCCCACTCTGGCCTCCCTGGGTTCAAAGTCTTCAACCCTGAGCTGCCATATGGACAGGAAACTCAGACCCCACAAGCCCCGCTCTGATGTGCAGGAGAGCACATCTGAAAGGTCCTCCCTGGTGGCCGAGCCCACAGCCCGTCAGGACACAGCTGGAAATGTCGCCCAGGCCCCACATACCGCCCCGCATCTTCTCAAACACCAGGTAGAAGCGATCCTCCTCCTCAAAGAACTCTATCAGCTCTAGAACATTCCTGGGGTGTGGGGGGTTGAAGAGGCAGGACAGGAGGGAGACTTCCTAAGGCCTCTGTGCACCCACAGCCCAGCCCAGGAGGGGCCCACCCTTTCCAACCCCCCACCCCCCACCCCAACTCCCACCCCTACCCCACCCCCTGCACAGGAAGGCTGGGGCTGGGGCCATGGGCCTCCTGCCACCTTGGCCCCTCTGGGTTGCCTGACTGACACTGGGTCTTCCCCAGGGCACCCTGCGCACAGTCTGGTGCACACTGGATGCTCCCTAAATGCTTGCTGGGGGTGAGGAGGCATTCGGGCCGTTCACCCGCGGAGAGACGGCCCCGGGGCCCGGTTCTGTGGCACGGCAGGTCACGTTACCTGTGCCCCTGGCACTGGTACAGCATCTCCACCTCCCGGAAAACCCTGCTCCGAATGTGGCCCGGCTGCTTCTCGATGATCTGAAAAGTGGAGGAGGGGCAGGGGACACGGCAGCTGGGTCACCCAAAGCCCTCCCAAAGTCCCAGGGGCTCCTACCGGGCCCTGGCATGTGCCCCAGCTGGGACCCCGCAGAGCTTCGAGCTTCAGTTCTAAGAAGCAGAACTCTCTTCCTGGGGCCCAGAATTTGCCAGAAGTCAGAACTGTGGCGTCAGCACAAGCTGAGGGTAGGGTGGGAGTGGGGTTGCAACATGCTTCCTGAGGGTCATCAGGAGAGAGACGGCTGACGAGCAAAGCACAGAGACGGGGCGGGCCTTCTGCGTTCCTGACCCCACAGGCTCGGGGTGTGTCTGGGGCCTGAGACTCCTGCAAAATGCCCCTTCAGGTGTCAGCATGCCCTCTCTGCCCGGACCACTGGTGGGCACCACGCAGGCTCCCACACCACCCAGGGGACTAGAGGGGCCTTGGGCGCCCGGCTGCCAGCCAAGCCGTCCCCGCCCACCTCCCCTGTTCCACGACAGAGCGGGCCCAGACCGGCCCCTGCCAACCAGCAGGCACGATCTCCCGCGACTCCAGAGCGTCCGGAAGCCAGCCTCTGCCCTGATCCGCGGCGCCTGCCTCCCGGGTGTGCCTGCAGCCACCTTTGCTCACAGACGCGGGGACACAAAGTGCCCGCTGACTCTCTGGGGGCCACCTCGGCCCTCAGGAACCCCCCGGGGATGTCTTCCCAGGTTGGAATGTTAGGCCCCCCATCACTGGGCAGGCGGCGCAGGCCCAGGGCTCCCTGCGGGCACGTCGGCCCGGAGGGGAATGCAGCGTCACCAGCTCGTTCCTGCGCCAGGCAGGCCTGCTGTCCGTCTGGCGTCAGGGCCCCCAGCCTCGGCGCTGTCCCACCTGTCCGGTGACAAACGCACCTGTGCCCCAGAGAGGCAGACCCAGCAGATCTCAGGGCCTCGTGACACAAGGCCAGCGGCCACGGCCTTCTGAAGAAACCCATCCTATCCCTCGGGGACCTGGTGAGAACCCCCACGTCACGGAGGAAACTGCGGGCCCTCCGCGGGGAGGTCTGACTCCGGCTGTCTAACTCCTCTGAGCCTCGTTCGGAACTGCTAAACAGGGCCGGGACGCCAGGCTGCCCAACACAGCCCCTGGGAGGCAAACGCTCCACGCGATGCCTGTCTTACAGAAAGCACTGGAAGCTGAGCGTCCAATAGTCTGGTGCCATCGCTCCACCTGACCTGGGAGCTCACAGCGGGGGGCAGCGCGAGGGCTCCTTTTACCATCAGACTTCTACCAAGGCCGTGGGCTCTGGCCAGCCCAGGTCCTCGCCTGACGCTGGTCCCTGGGCTCCTGTGAGCCCACCGCACCCGGATGCAGGGTCACCAGGGAAGGCCGGAAGGGTTCTCGGAGGTTTCGAGGACACACAGAAACTCTCAGGGGGCTCTTTCGGGCCTCCCTGGACTCCAGGTCCAGCATTGCCTCTTACTCACTGTAACCAACACGGAGGTTGGTTACAAGCCCAGGCGGTCGCTGAGAAGTGGCCCGGGGTGACCCAGCCAGAGCCAACTCTGACCAAAGCCGCCCTGGCACCAGGTCCTCAGCCACGGGTGTAGGGAGCTGCCCCTCGTGGTCACTTCCCGCCCAGACGCGGGGGCTCGGAGCGGCTGACCTAGATTCCCAGGGGTGGCCTGAGTCACGGGCCCTGGGGCCATTTTTAGACACCAGTTTCCCCCAGCGGCTGGTCCAGGGGCTCAAATGCCAGCTCCCTCCTCCTGCCACCCGGGGCCAGTGCCAGATCACAGGCACTGCAGGGAGAGGTGTGGGGAGCTGGCCACACGCTGGCACTCACCTTGACGGCGTATTCCTGGTTGGTGATGAGGTTGACACAGGTCTGCACTCGGGCGTGGGCACCCTCCCCGAGCACGTCCTCTTGCAGCTGGTAGACGTCTGCGGGGGCAGAGGAGTGGGGGGCGGTGAGAGCCACCCCGGGCCGGCCCCTCACCCCACTCCCCCGCCCCGGACTCCTACTCACCTTCGAACCGGCCTGAGAAGCTGTCCGTGGCCCGGCACCTCTTCTTCTTCTTGCCCCTCTTCTTGGCGTCCGGGATGTCGATGGGCTGGCTGGCGGGCATATCTGCACTAGGAGACCCCGAGGTGAGGCCGCCTGCTCAGCCGCCTGCGGCCCGGAGGCTCGCCCGGCCCTCCCGCACCGCCACCTCCCTCGGGCCCTCACCAGGGCGGGCCGGATGCTCCAGGCTGAAGTCGGTCTCCCCAAGGTGGGCCTGGTCTAGGGAGAAGGCCAGCTCGAAAGGATTCTGCCCCTGCAGGGGACGGGAGAGGGGAGCGCTCAGGGCCTGCGAGAGAGTGACCCAGCCCCCCGTCTGCGTCCGCAAGTCCAGGGACACAAAAGCCTTCCTCTGCCTGACTGTAAGGAGATGGACCTCTCCCTGCCAGGCCAGGGCCCTTGGGGCATCCAGGAAGGGGATTCGGTGTGGGGAGGGACCCCGAGCAGGCAAGAGGGCCTGGGGAGGCGCCATGGTGCACAGGCCGGGCCTCACTGCTCTCTCGGGGACAACCGCCACAGCGAGACCGGCCCCCTGGGCTGCCGAGGATCAAAGGCAGCCAGGCGGGGGTGAGTCACCAGCGGCTGGCTTCTCGGCGGGGCTCCCAGCAGGGGCGGCCCTGCCTGCTTTCCCACGGCCACCAGCACAAGGCCCCAAATTTCTGGCCTCAGTTTCCTCTCCATGAAACGAGGAGCCACTGCCTTCCTGGCCATGTGCTGCTCCCTCTGACGTCCCACTGCTGCCCGACTGTGGCTCAGAAGATGGGCCTCCAAGGCCTCCGACCCCAACAGGGTACATGGCGGACCGCCCTCTGCTTGGCCCTGCCTGGGCCATAGCCTGCACTGTCCTGTTTTGCCCCCAGGACAGAGCTCCTTATGGGCATCCCCCCACAACCCCGTGCCAGCTAAGGCCCAGCCCAGCTAAGAAACCAGCCCTGGCAGGGAGGGGGCCGCTGGAGGTCACTCGCTAGTCCCCAGGACTGGGGGAAGGGTGCTAGACCCTGAGCAGGGAAGGCGGCTGGGCCTTCGAGCAGCCTGGTCTCCCCCCGCAGAGGGCTGCCGCAGGAACCTTCCACAGACCGGATGAGCCCCGTGAGGAAAGATGGCCCCTGGCGTGAGGCCTTTGAGGCTGGGACACAGGGGAGCAGCCAGAGGCCTTCAGGAGTGAGTTCTAATTTAGCTGCCCGCAGCCTGGCCAACTAGGTGGCCAGGGCCTCCGGTGGGTGCGGGGGGCCTCTGTGCGCTGTGGCGCTGCTGACGCCAGGTGACCCGGGCCAGGTCACTGCCTGTCCCCGGGGCCTCGGCACAAGTCGGGCCAGGGCTCCAGCAGGAGGGTCATCCAGAGAAGAAACTCCAGGAAGGGCCCGGAGAGACCCCGAGAGGCCCAGGGCAGAAGGAGCTGGGGCAGATTCCTACAGACAGGAGGCCCGGAAGCCAGGCCGGCAGCAGAGGGGGCAGGCGGAGGTCAGGGGAGCGGCTGAAAAACACAGGCGGAGGCCTCCCCACCCCCCTGCGCAGGGCTGCGAGGAGGCCCAGCCGGCCAGGCAGCAGTGAGAAGGCCCTGGCCCTGCCTGATGAGGGGTCTGGCCTCCCAGGGAGTCAGGTGCACAGTCACCAGGGCCAGAACCCAGCACCCTGCCTGGGCTCCTCCAGAAGCCTCGAGAGGGGTCAGGTCACAACTTCCACCTGGGAAGGGGGCCCCAGGATAACCGCATACGAGGGTGGACGAGGGGCTCAGGGCCAGCAGCCAGCAGCCGCTCACCTCGGTCTCGTGACCTCAGCCCCAGGCCTGACCCACATCTGTGGGTGAGATGGAAGGAGGCCGGCTGTGGCTCACTGGGCTGAGGAAGGGGGCAGGGACCGCTGAGGGGGCCCACGGGTCCCCTCCCCACCCCCACACGCCTGTCCCAGCCTCCGATTTGGAGGCAGGGGTGGTGGCCGAGTCACACACCCCCCTCCCCAGTGAAAGCGGCTCCCACGTCGTCTCCACGTGCAGGGGAGACTGAGGCAAACCTCTCTTTCCAAGCCTCCGATTTCCCAACTGAAAATGGGGAAAGCAGACCGGGAGATGCCCGGCAGGAGGGGTCCTGGGGGTGCTGAGGCACCAGACAGAAAAGGTCCCGGCGGCGCTGCGGATGGACTTGGGGGGCTGGACGTGGGGGGAGGGAGCGGCCCCGGCCCACGGAGCAGCCACAGCGAGGCGGGGAGCAGCCCAGAGTGGCTGGAGCGCGGCCCCCGCCCCCCGCCTGCGGCCCTCCCCCTTCTCAGGACTCCCTCGGTCCCACCTGGGAGCAGCCTCCAGTCCCCGGCAATGTGGGCGGGCTGGGCCTGGGGCTGGCCTCAGGCCTCCAGTCAGCAGGCCTTGGCAGGAGGCAGCTGGAATCAGCTGGAAAGTTCGAGTTTGCTTTGGCTGCCGTGTGGCCCCTCACATTGACCCTGTCCTAGTTCACGCTTAGCCCCAGGAGGGGACAGACCACTGCTGCTGGTGACGTCTTGGGTCCACCCCCTCTTCAGCCCAGCCCTGGACACCTACTTAGACGTGCCAAGGCTGTCGCGGCCCCGGCGAGGGGAAAGCGAGGGTGACCAGCGTGTGGGCAGGGGTGGGGCACGCTGGCCCAAGATGTGGCTGGACAGGCCTGGAAATTCTAACCCAAACAGTCACAGCTTGCTCCTCCCACCCCTGTTCTGGGAGTGCCTGTGTACACACGCGGGGAAGCGAGGACACACAAACACACACACACATACAAACACACACGCGCGAGTGCCCACACACACCCAGGTCCCGCCTTCTGTACAGGCAACAGGTCCCTGCCCAGGAAGGGCCAGGGAAGCCATTACATAACGCGGCTGGTGGGGTGGGGCGGCCGTTGACATCACTGCGTCCCCTGAGCCAGCCTCGTGGGGCCCCTCCCCAGCACCTGCCCGCCCCCCCAGACGCGCTCATCTGAGACCAAGGCTGCAGCCGTGTGGGGCCACCGCAGAAACTTCCTGCTCCCACAGGAAATAGCACTCAGGCCTGGACCGCCTGGGAGGCACAGGGCTGGGGGGCATCCAATCCACCCTCCTGTTGCAAGGACCACCTAGGAGGGCTTTTGGGGACCTCAAATCCTACCTCGGATTCCTGGAGGAAAGACCCCCACAGACCCCCAGGTCCAGGGCGCTGAGGACTGGACTGTGGCCTGCTTAGCTCCCTAGCAGTGCACACCAGGCTGGGGTTTGCAGGGCACACACAACCAAGTGCTCCCAGGGCCTGGGGGCTCTGGCCACGGCTGGGGTTCCCAAAGGAAAGACCCCCACAGTCCCCAGGGCGCTAGGAACTGGACTGCAGCCCGTTGACCGCCCCCAGCAGCTTACACCCGGCTGGGGCAGCCCCAGACACAGGGCGGGGGC
This sequence comes from Mungos mungo, assembly GCA_004023785.1. Lineage (NCBI taxonomy): Eukaryota > Metazoa > Chordata > Mammalia > Carnivora > Herpestidae > Mungos > Mungos mungo. Next base: position 157,850 of record PISW01004313.1, on the reverse strand, counting down.
GAGGGGGGCAGGCACCAGCCCCGGGCGGATCCCGGGGGTAGGCTACCCGCCCCCCACTGACCACTAGAGTGGTCCAGCCCCAGGCGACCCCAAACCCACCCGGCTCTCACCTTGAACGAACGGTGGAAGCCCTGAAGTTCGGCTGTTTTCTTCTGCACCATCTTCTGTCCGGGCCCCGCCAGCGGGGGAGGGGACGGCGGGCCCAGGGGAGCGGCCCGTGGGCGGGGGACGGCCGGGTAGGGGACCCTGCAGGCGGGAGCAGACAAAGGAGAACATGAGTGGCTGCGGCCAGCCCGCCGTGAGCCCGGGACTCCGAGGCTCCGCGGGGCCGGATCTCCGGGACCGGGTCGGGGCCCGGCCAGCGTCGCCGGGCCGCACTCACCGGGGTCGGACTCGGGCCGGGGCCGCAGTGCCGCCGCCGCCGCCGCCGCCCGAGACACGCAGCCCGGACCCCACTGCGCGGACCGCGCGGGGAACAGCGCCGCCGACGCCGCCACCACCGCGGACTCCTCTGCCTGGGCCGCCGCCGCCGCCGAGAGGAGCCAAGAGCACCGCCCCGCTGCCGCTTTTATAAGGCAGGCTTCGCCCCGCCCTATACGCATGCCCCACCCCCGCCAGTCCCGCCCACAAGCGCACAGCGGGGGAGGGGCTGGAGGGCCCCGCGGGCCAAGTGCGGCTGCGCACTCGGGCCTGGAGGGGTTTTCGCGCGCCTGCGCAGTACGGTGCGCGGGGCTACAGGGGAAGGACCTGGGAGAGATGCTGGCCATTGCGGCCGGGGGTGTGGATGCTGGACTGGCTGCCTGAGGCCCTCGGAGGCCCGCGGATCCCTGGCCCGAGCTGAAGCCGGGCCCTACGCTCTGGCAACTCCCCCAGGGCGGCGGCCAGGACCTGGGATACACTGACTCCTGTGGGCGACTTCCCTTCCCTAGAATACACCATGGCTCCCTCTTGCAGGTCCCCCATCCCTGAACAGCACGCTGGGGCTCTCTCTTGATTGATCCCACAACCTGCCACGGCCCCCGCCTGTAACCTCCGTGATCCTGACCCCCGCTGTCCTCTTGCTGCAGCCCAACACGCTTTGCACTTCTCCGAGGAGCTCCCCAAGAGTTTGCCCAGCTGTTGGCAGGGAAGGGGGGCCGCTGTACGGGATGGGGACCGAGATCTGTGAAGCACCTTTCCTCAGTCCTGCAAAGTTACGTTTCATGAAGAGCAGGGACCCCGGACCAAGAAAGAGCCCCAGGGGTGGGGGGCAGCTAGGACAGGAAATAAAATACCATCCCGATCCGGCCGGCTCCCTGTCCCCTGAAGCACTGTGGTGCAGAGTCCTGACTCCATACTCCGCCTGCGGGGTGAACCGACCTCCCTCTCGTCCAGACCTCAGCTCACCCCACCAGCACCCCTGTCCCCCAGCCGAGCCCGCTGACCTGAAACTGAATTGTCCCCTTCCGTGGGGCTGCCTCTCTGCGCCACCTGCCAAGGCCACAGCTCAGGCCGCACCTGACTTCAGCCAGCCCCAAGTCCTCCTCTGTCCCCTGCGCGTGTTTGTGTAGGTGCACACCTTGGCTCCAAGTGCCTGGGGTGGGGCTGTTAGACCTGCCTGCCCCGGAGAAGCCACCTCAAAGCCTCCTCCTCCTCCCTCCCTCCTTTCCTGGCTGTCCCCTCCCACCTCTGCCTCCACAGGGCCCTCTCTTTGTGTACGTGGTTACCTGTGGGTTTTTACGCACTTCGGACGGCTCAGGTGGGTACAGATGGGCCACTGCCCCTGCTCAGGTCAGCTCCATAAGAGCACAGACCCGTCTGCTGCTGACAGAGCCCAGCACGCAGGGCCTGGCGCTCCAGACGTGCTCACTGAGTATGCGGGGAGGCATGGACGGGTCTGAGAACGCACAGGCGCGTGGTCGTGGGGGGCGCCTGCAGGGCTTGTGTGAGCGTTAGGTTCTGAGGCTTTTGGGACACAGCGTCACACACTGGGGAGGCTTCAAACAATAGAAATGTGTGCCGTCCCATCCGGAGTCCAGAAGTCTGAAATCAAGGTCTCCTCGGGGCCACACCCTCTCAGAAGGCTCCAGGGGAGGATCCTTCCTGCTTCTCCCAGTTTCCTGGGTGGGAGGCCCTCAGGATGGTAGGCGAGGCACCCTGCTCCCTGCCTCTGCCTTCAGGTGGCTGTCTCCCCGTTGCGTCATCGCACCAGGCCTGCCTCGTCTTACCCAGTCACACCTGCCAACGCCTTCTGCTCAGATGTCACGTTGGGTTGGGTGATGGACATCTCTTTCTGGGGAACACAGTTGAGCCCAGGACAGAAAGGTCGGTCTATACCCCAGTGTGGGTGTCTAGTTCTGTTCACCCTCACGTGTGGGCCTGTGTGGGGCTGCCATTCACGCTGACCTCCGGGAAGGGAGATGGACGAAAGCCTCGCCCCAGGGCCGTCTTCCCAGGCGCAGGGCCTGGTGGCCGATCCTGGAGCCTGGCCAGCGGGGACAGACCTGTTCCCAAAGGCAGAACCCTGGCCCAGCACTGGGCACCGTTCGGACAAACTGCTTCCCCGTCCCACAGCCCAGACAGGTGGCCCCCTGGGGGCACCAGGCTGTAGGTGGGAAGACAGGACGACAGCCCTGCCTCTGGGCTCTTTCCAGCAAGTCTTCTCAGTGACAGACCTAGTGACCGAGCGGCAGGTCATTCTTTGTGGGGGCCGGCCGAGGCACTGCGGGATGCTGAGCAGTGTCCGTGCCCCCCCACTTGATGCAGGAGCACGCCCCCAGTCATGACAGCCACAGATGTCCGCAGACATCACCCAGTGTCCCCTGCTGAGTCCCTTGCCCCGGGTGTGAGACGGCGAGGCCCGTGAGGGGAGGACACGTGTATGAGCACTGGGAGGGGCCGTGATGCACACGCGGTGGGGGCCGTTCGTGACGAGCACACATGTGTGGGGTTCTGCCAGTCAGTTCACGCACGTACCCTGAGCAGGTCAAGTCAGGGACCCCTCCCCCCCCGGAGATGCTGGAGCCCCTGGGTCTGGGCGCTGGGCCTGAGCTCATTGGTACGGGGGCCTGGGGGTGCCTGTGCTATCTATGCCAGCCAGGGCGAGGTGGGGACTGGCAGGGGGACAGTAGGAAGGGGAGGGGCTTCTGAGACCGGCCTGAGGGCTCTCGGGCCTGGGCCCCGTCCTGCTGCGGGCGGGCCGCAGACGCCCACTGCCGACTCCTATCATCTTCCTGGAGGAGGCCCTGTTTATGGGTCGAGCTCCCAGAGGTGCTGGGTGCCCAGGGGCCAGGGAGAGAGAGAGGCCCTGCCAGCCCCCCTGCCCCACTCCTCTTGGACCCCCAGGGGTCTCGTGAGCCTCTGACCTGCTCTGGGGGTGGAAGGAATCTGCCAGGCAGGCGAGACAGGGAGATGAGGTCCTGGCCGCTGGTCCTCACATCTGCCCAGCTCCTGGTGACTGTCACTGGGGGCAGGGGGGGGGGGTGGGTGCTGTTCCAGCCAAGGCAAAGGACAGCCGCAGCTGGTGGGCGGGACAGGCAGGGCCAGGGGCAGTGATGCTTCCCAACCCTCCGAAGGATGCTGAGGAGGGCAGCCAGCCTGGGAGGGGGGCTCAGGACTGCCCAGAGCAGCAGGTACTGGCCTGAAAAAGGAGGACAAAGGGGCGCCTGGGGGGCTCCATCGGTTAAGCGTCTGACTTCAGCTCAGGTCATGATCTCCAGGTTTGTGGATATAAGCCCCGCATCAGCTCAGAGCCTGGAGCCTGCTTTGGATTCTGTGTCTCCCTCTCTGCCCCTCCCCTGCTCGTTCTCTGTCTCAAAAATAAACATTAAAAAAATATTTTTTTTAAAAATTTTTTAGATACAGAGAGAGACAGAGCATGAGGGGGAGGGGCAGAGAGAGAAGGAGACACAGAACTAGAAGCAGGCTCCAGGCTCCGAGCTAGCTGTCAGCAAAGAGCCCAACGCGGGGCTCGAACCCACGAACGTGAGATCTGACCTGAGCCGAAGTCTGAGGCTTAACCGACTGAGCCACCCAGGCGCCCCTAAAAAAGTATTTTTAAAAAATGAAAAAGGACAAGCAGGAAATGATTCCCTGGCTCCTGGGACTCCCCCTCTCCCCCCTCCCCTTCCCCACTCCTCCCCAATGCGGTTTTACTCCAACCCCCCCCCACCATGGCTCCCTAGGGGCTTGGAAGGAGAGGGGTGTTGACAGCCTTCCCGCCCCAGTCTCGGGGCTGGCTTGGCAAAGCTTGGACCGAAGCTGTAGGGACTGTGCTCTTTTCAGACTCTACACCCGGCCAGGCCCCCAGAACCCCCTCGCTTCTTCGGGGTGACTCTCGACTTATGTCATATGTGGGGTGTCCCCTAAAGCCCAGAGGAGACCCAGGCAGGTCCTGACCCCCGGCCTCGAGGGCTCCGATTGGGCCAGCCTCCTCTGAGCTAGGACCCCAGAGGCTGTGCTCGCCGGGACCACCCCTCCCTGGCCTGCGCCCTGGGGCCCCCCCCACCAGGGCTTGGATGTTCACTTCCTGGGCCGTGTCCAGGGCACCCTGAAAGCTCAGGACGTCCACAGCCAGCAGGTAGAGCTCCCCAACTCGGCCAGTAAATTACACAGCACCCAGTTACGTTTGAATTTCAGAGAAACATGAATGCTTTTCGGGGGTTGGGGGGGATGCGCATACAAGTAGCCCAAACCCTTCTTCTCGGCTTCTCCGGAATTCTGAGCGTCCAGTGTCTTACCTGACAGCCCTGCCCGGCATTACGACCCAGGCACCAGTCTGGCGTGTGTGTGAGCGTGACCGGACTGGGGCGTGCATGTGCATGTGTGTCTGCGCACGTCTCTAGAAGCACTGAGCCTGGGTCTGTGGCGGGTGCCCGGGGCTGGCACCGCAGGGGACGTCGGGGACAGCCCCAGGGTGCGTGCGCACGGGCACCGCCTCTCCCTCTCCTGCTCACAGCAGCACCCCGAGACTCAGAGGGGCATGGGGCTGCCTTAAAGCCCTGAGCCGGTGTGGGACACCTGGGCCCCCCAGCGCAGTTTCAAAGGACCAGGGTGTTGGGACCAGGATTGGCAGCTGGGGCGAGCGTGGCTGTGGGGGCAGAGGACGTGTGGAGATAGAGGCACCCAGCCTGGCCTGTGCCCTCTCCACCTGTTCCCACCTGTCTGGCCCCCCATGGACAGGAAGCCCAGGCCCCAGGAGCTCCCCAGAAAAGCGAGGGTCACGAGCTGGGGCTTCTAGAAGGTTGTGGGGCCACGAGGCAGGAACATCTGATGCAAGTGGCTGTAAGCGTCCCTTCCTGCTGACTGACTCACAGCCCGCTCCATTCCGGTGGCTCAGCAGTCCTGGGGCCGGAGCCAGGGCCGCCAGCCTGGGTGAGGGTGGGGGAAGGGCGGGGAGCAGGGAAAGCACTGGTGGGTGTGGCCAGGAGTTCAGGGCGGAGCCGCTTGCCCGGCTGTGGGTGTCTCAGGCAGCCATGGGGCCCTCGGGTGTCCCGTCTCCTGGGGGTCAGTCGTTGAAAGTCCCCAAGGTGGGGGCAGGAGGGGGGCTGGGAGCTGGCAGGGCAGGCCCAGCAGATGGCCGAAGGCCACCCCTCCGCCCCGGTGACCGAGGACGGGGTGCTTGGCTTGTCTTCTCGTTCCCTCTCTGCCACTCCCAGCCGGCCTCTCCAACAATAACATGGGGCATCATGTGCAAGAGTCCCCAGTTTTGAGGACGGGGGGGGGTTTTCGGGCGTGTGTGCAGGTCCTGGGGGGGCGGACCATGGGAGCACATAAAGGGTGGTGGGTGAGGGAGGTTAAGAGCGGCAGGTGCAGGGCGAAGCGCCATGCCGGCCAGGCCACACTCCTCAGGCCAGGCACCATCGGGAGGCTGCTTCCTGGGTCCCAGGCCTGGGGGAGGGGGTCACTGGGTTCTGCATGTCCTAGTGACACACATGTCCCCCTCCTCCTAGGGCCAGGCAGAGGGCAGAGCTGGCTCCATGCTGCAGAAAGCTCAGTCACACCCCGGGGTCAGCAGAATAACGGCACAGACACAGCCTGGCCTAGTGCCAGGGAACTGTGTGGTCACGAACCCTAGCGGCAGAAGGGACTTGGCGGATGGGAGTAAGGCCCCTGTGGTGGGGGTGACCCTGGGGTCCCAGGAGGTCAGGAGTCCTCATTAAGGGGAGGCAGAGGGATGAGCAGTCCCCACGCTGCTGGCCGTGAGGACGGAGGGAGGGCCGAGGGCAGGAGATGGGTCTTCCTTGGCCGGGAGGCGCCAGCCCTCACCTGGCTTTCAGCTAGTGAGTCCTGCGTGGGATGCCTGACCTCCCCAAGCGTCACAGAATATAGGTTTCTGTCATTTCCAGCCCCTAAATCTGGAAATTCTTACAGTAGTCCTGGGAGGCTCACACAGGCTTGACACCTGGGGTTGCCATTTTGCAGATGAGGACAGTGAGGCACGTCCAGCCAGGCCCAGAGGAGGCAAACCTGGCCGAGGCGGCGGAGGGCGGTGGCGATGTGTCCAGGAGGCGGGAGAGGCCTGGAAGCCTGGACTCCGGGCCAGGGTCTGTGGCCGAAGGCGGCTGGTGCAGAGACCCGGCTCCAGCCGCAGGGAATGCCCTCCCCTGAGGTTGGATTTGCTAAAGCGGCTAAAAGCTCGAGCGGATCTGCTGCGGGGCTGGTGACCCTGCGCCTCCGGACCCTCCCCGCACTCTGCAGCCTGACGCCCAGGGCGCCCAGCCCGTTCCCACGCCCCGACCCCCGCCGGGAGTGCCTTCTCGGGTCCCTCCTCCTCGTCTGCACGGCGGGACCCCCCGGGTGGCGGGGGGCTAGGCGCCAACGGGGGCGGGCGGGGTGGACTCCGGAGTTCTGGCCGTTTGCCCAGGGGACAAGCGTCGGCCGCGCCTGCGCCCTGGCTCCAGCGCGGGGCCCTCTGCCCTGAGGCGGGAGCGGTTGCCTGGCAACGAGTTTGCGTCAAAGAGCCTGGCTTGGTGCCCGGGCTCCCAGGGTGTGGAGCTGGGCCCTGGAGCTGGGCCAATAGGATTCCAAGGGCAGAGCGCGGGGGGCGTGGCCGAGCCCCACAATTCAGCCAATGAGATTATTCTCCGCGGGGTCGCGCAAGGAGGGCCGCGCTCCTTTTAAAGGGACCGTGCACGTTTCTCCCCTTTGCTTGCACCGAGGGCGCGCGACCCCTAGGTCTCCTTGTGCTTCAGTTTTCTCAGGTGCGCGTATCAGGGGCACGTGAACGGTGCATCCAGAGCTTGCCGCTTCCCGGAAGGGGACCCCTACATTTATGCGGCGCCACAGTGTACACCTAGACCTCAGGCAGCGCCCGCTGGAGGGTCACCCACGCCCCACGGCTTTAGGGCAAGCGTGCCCTCAGAAGGCCACACAGCAGGTGGGAATCGGAATTGGTCCCCAGGCTTGGACTCCTACCCTCACCCCTCTAGCCTTGGGGCCAGTATACAGCAGCCTTTTCAAGGCTCCCTTCCCTACCAGCAGGGCTGGGGAGGTCGGTTCCCCTGGGCTTTAGGTCTCAGTGATCAGGCAGTATCCCCTCCAGCCCTCTCTCCGCCAGCGGAAAGCACAGGAGCGGTGGTGAACATCTGTCCCTGTCGGCTCTGAGGGCCGGTGCCCATGGCCACAGTGTCCCTCCACCCTGGACCGGCCGGCCCTCCGTTCTCCTCTCGGCTGGTCCGGGGCAATGAAAATACAAATCAGGTAAGCAGTGACACTGGCTGGTCCTGGGTGCGGACAGCAGCTGAAGCAATACCCAGCCCACTCACCAGCCTCCGTGTGCCCAGCCTGGAGCGCTGCAGGGACTGGAGATGTCTGCGGCCAGGGCCCTGCCGTGGCTGCCCTCAAAGACCGGGACTGGCCTCTGGAGAGGTGGCAGGACCCACAGATTTGGGGAGAAGGACTGGAGGGTGGGGCCCTGGTCCACATCAGGCTTTGGGTAGTGGACCCAGCTCTCCCCCTGGTGGGTTTCCTTCCTGTCCCTCCGTCACCCCCACCCCAGCCTCCTTGGACACCATTACCTGGGGCGACCTGCTTTGAGCCTGGTTCCCTGGCCACGTAAGATGTTAGCTCTCGGGGAAGCTGGGTGGGGGTACCCGGAAACCCTGTTTTGCAACTTTTCTCTAGTCTAGAACTAGTTCCAAATGAAGTAACATTTTAAAAAGCCCACACCACTATTAAGTAATTTCTAAACATTGTTGTTCACCCCCCTTGCTGACCCATAAAAGATTACCTGCAGGTGGATGTGTGTCTGCGGTATCATGGGCCTCCACCTGTTCTAGAAGCCTCGCCTCCCTGCTTCCAGGCGGCCGTGGTCAGGGAGGCCATGGGCACCGCCCACGAGGGCTCCCCCAGCTGGCTGTCCAGGGTCCCCGCACTCCCCCGGGGTTCCTCAGGGTTGAGGGAGGAACCCTCTGTCCCTAGGGGCCAGCAGGCTGTGCTAGTTGTGACAGTGGAAGGAGGGACCACGTGCCAGGGAGATGGTACTTCTGGAAGGCGGAAATGGCTGGAAGGATTCTCTCTTGCAGCCTCTGGAATGATCTGGCCCTGCCCACACCTGGATTTTAGCCTCGGAAGGCATGACTGGGACTCCCAACCCCAGAATGTATGTGTGTGTGTGTGTGTGTATGTGTGTGTGTGTGTGTGTGTGTGTGTTAATGTTTATATATTTATTCTGAGAGAGGGGAAGGGCAGAGAGGGGGAGAGAGAGAATCTTAAGCAGGCTCTGTACTGTGAGCACAGAGCTGGACAAGGAACTTGATCCCACAAACCATGAGAACATGAACTGAGCTGAAATCGAGTCAGACGCTTAACTGCCTGAGCCAGCCAGGCAGCCTGGAATGCGTGTGTTTTAAGGCACTGAGTTGTGGCGGTTTGTTATAGTGGCCTCGGGACACCACGCCACCACCCCAGGCTCATCCTTAGGGACAAGCCTGCACCGGCCTCCCTGGCGGCTTCTGGGGACCCGCTGACAGCACATTCATTCGACAGAGGATGCAGTGGGCCCCCCTGCTCTGGGCTTCTCCTCCAGGACCCCCACCAGAATGCCTGTTGTCGCCAGCCTGGCTGGGTGGCTGGCACTCCTGGCTGCTCCCAGGGCTGAGCAGAGAACAGGCAGCAGGATCTGCTCCCACAAGGAGAGGAAATGGGCTGGACGGCGGGGAAAGGTCAGCGGGGTGAGCAGGTGCTGGGTGTCTGCAGGGACCCTGGGCTCGTGGCCACCTCCTGCGTCATGATGGACCAGGGACCTTGCTGTGGGGTCCCAGCCAGCCCTGTGCCCATCTCCCGCTGAGGTCAGGATAGGGGGTCCAGTGCCTGGTGAGAGGGAAAATCAGCAACGTGGTCAGTGCTGGGGGTCCTGGGGTGGGGGACGCAGGGTGGCCACCTGACTCCCTCTCCACTTTCCAGCCAAATGCTAGAGGGTGCCAAGTGTCACCAGTGTGAAATCCAGGTCAACCCGGCAGCTGACGGAAGCTCAGACAGACCTGGGGCTGGGCGGCAGGGTGGCGGGGACCAGCCTCCCCCCGGTCTGCTCAGGACACACAGGGCTGTCTCCCGGCTGTTGTCCCGGGTGGCCTTCCTACGGACGGCATCCCCATCTAGGGACTGGAGGCCCACAGCCGCGAGGGGCAGAGCGGAGCAGCTGGTTTTGTTTTTCATCCGCTGTCTTTGGTTTGGAAAGAAGGGCAGATGGCTCCAGAAATATCTAGGAACGCACCCCCTCCCCGGTGGTGACCAGCAGTGGCATCGGAAGGTCAGCAGAGTGTAGTATAAACAGTGGCTTCAAAACAGCAAACCTGCACAAAACTGCCGGTGGCTGGGGACAGCAAAGGCGGCAACAGCCCCACAGTCTTGAGAATTGCATGTGACGGTCCACAGACGCCCGTGCCCACCGCGCACGCGCACGCCCCTGGGCCGCGAGCAGGAGCGAGGCGACCGCCCCCGCCGCCCCGCGGACGGACCCCGAACACACGACGCTCCGGGAGGGAACCGGACACGCGAGGCCACGCGGGGTGGGAGTCCGCGTGCGGGACCGTCCGGAACAGGCTCGTCCGCGGACGGGGACGGGAGGGGCTCGTGGGATCTGGGGAGGGAGGGGGTGACGGCTGGTGGTGACGGCATCTCTGCTAGTTGAGAATATTGTGGAACTAGATAGAGGTGATGATTGCACAATTTTGCAAATGTGCCAAATGCCACCCAACTGTTGACCTCAGCGGGGTGACTTGTGTGGCATGTCAGTGAGATCTCGGTAAAGATGTTTGACAACAACGGAAGCCAGCAAGGTGGTGGCTTGTGACGGTGCGTGGTGACGGGGGACCGGGGGTTGACAGCACTGGGCGGGCACGAAGGGCAGCCTGCTGTGCTGCTAACCTGGGTGGTCCACACGGCAAATGCCCACAAGTGCCAGCCATGCTGGGCACACTTCCTGACCGCGGAGGAAAGGATGTGCGTGAACGCGGAGGGGGGGGTGGCTGCCCGTTGCAGACCGAGAGCTGAGCGCGGCCCGAGCTTTTGAAAGATTGGCAACAGGAAACCAGGCATCTGAGCAAACAGTCCTCACAAGAAACGGTAGATCACGTGCCCACAGACGCGCTGGGAGGGTGGGAGTCTCCGTGCTCCCCAGTGGCGGCCGCGGAGACACTGACATCCCCAACCGGGACCGTCCCCTACAGCCTCTGTACCTGGCGCCGTTCAGCCCCAGGGGACCCTGTCCGGACAGGATCACCGCACTGGCAGCGAGCGGGTGGGGCCAGAGATGCCGCTTGACCCCACAGCGCTCAGGGCGCCCTCATGAGTATGATCCAGCCCTGAATGTCATCGGTGTTGGGGGACAGACCCGGGGGTCTCCCCCCAGGCGGGTGCAGGAGGAAACGTCTAGAATGTTCAGCGCACCGTGTCTTGGGATGAGCAGCCCCCACCACCTTCGTGTCCTTGAAAGCCATCTGCTCTGTGCTCCTGTGGTGTGACTGAGCGGGCCCTGCAGTTTAACTGTGGGATGTGAGGCCCGTCGCTTCTCCTGAGAGCGGATGGCTCCGAGGGCCCGCCTCCCGGTGGTCGTGCCCTTGGCCCCTCCCCTTCCAGGTGTGGGTGGGGCCTGTGACTTGCGTCTGACCAGCGAGTGGGGTCAGGGGCGCATCGGATTGTAATGCCTGGCCCAGTCTCTCCTGCTGGCTCTGATGAAGCAGGAGGACATTTTGGGGTGGCCCATGTGGCAGGGAGCCAACGGTGGCCCCTGGCATACGGACAGCCATCGGGGGACGGAAGCCGAAGCCCCCAGTCCTGTGACTCGGAGCCCAATTCTGCCCGCCACCGTGGGAGCTCAAGCAGATCCGTTCCCGGATGAGCCTCCAGGTAAGAGCATTGAAAAGAAAAGTGACTTTATTAACATTTTTTTAAGGTTTATTTATTTTTGAGAGAGAGAGAGACAGGGGAAAGGTGGAGAGGGAAGGAGACCCAGAATCTGAAGCAGCTCCAGGCTCCGAGCTGTCCGCACAGAGCCTGACGTGGGGCTCAAACTCACGAATCGTGAGATCATGACCTGAGCCTAAGTCGGATGCTTAACCAACTGAGCCACCCAGGAGCCATGAAAAGTAACTTTAAACGCTTATCAAATCATTTTATTATGTTTTGTTCTTTTTTAAAAAATTTTTTTTACATTTATTTATTATTGGGAGACAGAGACAGAGCACAAGTGGGGAGGGGCAGAGAGAGAAGAAGACACAGATTCTGAAGCAGCTCCAGGCTCTGAGCTAGCTGTCAGCACAGAGCCCTACGCGGGGCCCAAAGTCACAAACCATGAGATCATGACCTGAGCTGAAGTTGGGCACTCAACCGACTGAGCCCCCCAGGCGCCCCAGATTTGCACTACTTTTAAGGTCTTTGGGGTGACATGGTTTTTTTCTGAAGTCTGTGGGCAAGCTACAAAATGTTTACTGGTGAGAGAATGGCGTCCTTCGTCCACGTGAGGGTTCTCACATTTCACAGCCTCTACCTATGTAGTTTACTTGTATAAATAAATCAATAAATAAGCCCTGGAAACTAAAAAAACAAAAACAAAAAGACAAGCAGACCAAAAGCAGGAAGTCACAAGAGCAGAGATTGGTTCTATTATTGTGTTTTTTTCTTAACTTCCTATTCACTTAGCATATTTCAGTACATTAAGTTTCCTAGTATATTTTCCTATTGATATTTTAATCAGAAAACTTGATCAAAATAAGTACACAGTTAACCCTTGAACAACACAGGGTTGAGCCGCGTGGGCCCATTTATAAGTGGATTTAATACGTAACAGTCCTGTCAGTGTATTTTTTCTTCCTTATGATTTTCTTAATAACCTTTTCTTTCCTTAGCTGAGCGTAAGAACACAGTAGATGCCACCGTAAGACATGAAATATGTGTTAACCAACTGTCTGTGTTGTAGGCTGCGGTCAACAGTAGGCTATTAGTAATTACACGTTTTGGGGGAGTGACAAGTTCCACCTGGGTATTCAACGATGTGGGGGTTCGGTGCCCTTCACCCCCCTGTTGTTCAAAGGTCCACTGGCCTCTGTATTATATATATTAATATTGAAATTCCTGCTCTCCCACGGTTTACTTTGATTTGATAAGTCTTTGCCTGACCCGCTTTGAACTGTGCGATGCCTTTTTTATAATAGTGTTCTTTGGATAGAAGTCACACACTGTAAGATTCTCCCATTTCTTTTTCTTTTTTTAATATTTATTTTATGTTTGGGAGAGTGCAGGCAGGGGAGGGGCAGGGAGAGGGGGACAGGGGATCTGCAGCTGGCTGTGCGCTGACAGGCTGACAGCCCGGAGCCCGACGTGGGAATCGAACTCACGAACCGCAAGATCAGGCCCTGGGCTAAAGTCGGGTGCTCAACCGACTGAGCCCCCAGGCGCCCCAAGATTCTCCTGTTTCCGGTGCGTGGGGGCTGTCGTGCCTCCAGGGCTGTGCGCCCGGCATCACTGTGTTTGAAGAGAAGAAGGCGCGAAGATTTGGGTTTGAGTCTTAGGCGAGGCTCTTGTAGCGGGAGAATCAGTCTCTACATCAGACGACAGCAAACTTCTGCGGAAGCCACTGTGGCCGCCTCAGCCCCGTGGGGCTCGGGGGCTCGGGGCTGCCGCTGTAGCGCGGGGCCCTGCATCGCCGGCAAATGGATGTGCAGAGCTGTGTGCCGATAAAACTTTATCTGCAAAAACCGGCAGCCGGCTCCGCTTAGCCAATCCTGATCCGTGACTAATGTCTTCATTTCTTTGTGAACAAATCTTGTGTGATTGCTTGAAAATACTCATCCTGGCTGTTTTCTAAAGTTTTGGTCATTTGCAGATGCCGTTTTTTCTGTCTTTGTCTCTCTAGTTTATCTAAAAGGATACGTACTGTTTTTCAGTTTCCTAGTGGCTATGTGTGTGGACATTTATGACTGTGTGTGTATATATGTGGATATATATAAGCATATTGAACTTAATTTTGCCAATATCATCATCTGTGAAATAGGATCTACTGATTCTGGCCTTAGAAAAATGAATATATCCAGGGGCGCCTGGCTGGCTCAGTTGGTGGAGCACATGATTCTTGATCTTGGGGTTGTGAGTTCGAGCCCCATGTTGGGTGTAGAGATTACTTAAAAAATAAAGTCTTTAAAAAAAAAAAAGAGTAGATCCAATTCACATTGTCTGCAAATGTGAATCTCCGTCTAGAAAATGCAGGAGGATCAGCTTAAAATTTAGAAAGAAGCCAGTTACTAAATCAATTCCTAAAACAAGAGACTTCCTACGTATGTCAGACATAATCATTTAGAAAATGCAATGGGGAAAAGGACGTCATGGAAACACATTCACAGTAACAACCCAAAATAACTGAGAATTAACTTAAAAGAAACGTGCAGATACGAAATATCCAGAACAGGCAAATCCAGACGGAAAGGGGATTCATGGCTGCCGGGGGCTGAGGCGTGGGATGCGGAGTCACAGCTAAAGGGGACAGGGTTTTTTGTTTTTGTTTTTTTAGGGTGATAGAATATTCTAGAATGTGATGGTGATGGCTGCACAACTCTGTGAATACACTGACAACTACTGACGCGTGTACTTTAAAATGGCGATTTTAGAGTATGGCACATAGATCATTGTTCTCTCAAATAGGCACCATGCTCACTGCGGAGCCCAGCATGGGGCTCGAACTCAGGAGCTGTGAGATCCTGACCTGAGCTGAGATCGGGAGTCGGCCGCTTAGCTGGCTGAGCCACGCAGGTGCTCCTCGGTTTGTAAAATCCTATGAGGAAAAACAGAAAGGACAGTTCGGTGTGCAGAGGCGGCGGGTGCTGGAAGGACAGAGGGGCTCGGGCGGCTGGGGCAAACGGAAAGGTAAGCGGGGCCGCAGGGGTGGGCCTGTGTTCCAGAACAAACCTGGGCCCACGCTCTTCTGCAAACTTCCATTTCTACCAAGATCACAGAAACAAGTTTTTTGGAACTTAAAGAAATCCTAAAGTCCATCTGCAATCTAGACAGAATAGTCCGGAAACTATTAAACGACGACAATGAGGAATTTACATTGCCAGGTGTTACAGTCACTGACTTTGTCAGGACATTAACGCTGGCGCGGGGCCAGGCTGCCTGCTGGAAGACGGCCGCAGGGCCCGTGTAGACACGCAGCATGTGTGCGGGGTGGGGTGCGGAAGGGCCACACTGTGCCGGAACGGAGTTCCTTGTGATTTAAAAAATAAAAATCCCGGGGCGCCTGGGGGGCTCAGTCGGGTGAGCGTCCGACTCTTGGATTTGGCTCAGGTCCTGGTCCCACAGTTGGTGGGTCTGAGCCCTGCTTCAGGCTGAACACTTAGAGCGCGGAGCCTGCTTCGGATTCTCGCTCCCTCTCTCTGTCTGCAACGCCATGCTGTCCTTCTCTCAAAATAAATAAACAAACATTAAAAAATATTTTAAAAGAAGAAGGGGATCCTGGTTGGCTCAGTCAGTTAAGCAGTTGACTCTTTATTTTGGCTCAGGTCATGATCTCACGGTTCAGTTTGTGAGATCAAGCCCTGCATCAGGCTCTGCGCTGCCAGCTCGGAGCCTCCTTGGGATTCTCTCTCTGCCTCTCTCTCTGTCCCTCCCTCTCCCCCCGCAAACAAATAATAAACATTTACAAAATACAAAGAGGAAAGCCATAAAGAACTGGGAGAAAACAGAGGTGAATGTTTACATAAAGGCTCCCCAGCCCAAGTTTGTAGGCTTGTCGGCAAGGGTAGAAACTGTCAAGGAAAAGAATGACCATAGATGTGAAAGCTCAAAAAGAGAAGAAAAAAAAAATACGTTGAAATGATTATAAGCAAAGTTAAAGATAAGAAACCAGAAGAAATTCGTGTAACATACATGACAAATTATATGTAAAAAAGCTTTAATAAATAAGTATTATTAAAAGATCTAAAAGCCCAATATGTAAAGAGTTTTTATAAACCAATAAGATCACTTCCCAATGGAAGAACGGACACAGGATATAAGTGGGCAGCGTGCAAGGAGGGTGCTTTTCTATCAGATTGGTAACGGCACCTGGTCTAACACCCGTGTTCGGAGGATGGAAGGAAGCGGGGTCCCTGAGCCCGTGCAGATGGAGGTGTAAATGGGCATCTCCTTTTTTCCGAGTACTCCACAACTCACCAGAATGCCCCCCCAGCACAGACGCCAACCCTGGCGTTTTATGCGTATCCACAGTTGGGGATGTTTATAAAGATCTGAGTAGAGAATTTATTGTCGCCAAAGTCATGCCAAAGTCATAGCAACGACCAGGAGGCGTCCGTTAACTGATGGGGCACCTGCTCATGCGTGCGTGTCTGGGCTTGTCCACACCGCCCGCCCGCCCGCCACCACCCGGGCCTGCCCCCACTCCACAGCCCCCACGCCGCCTCTCCACTTGGGGGTCCAGACCGGAACCGACGTCACAGTCCAGGACTTAGCGGTCGGTTTTTATGACAAAGAAAGGATTCACACCATCCCCGCCCTGACTCTGCTTCTGCCCCAGGAGCCGCTGAGAAGCAACGGGCTGGGGGGCTGGGGACGCCTCTGGCAAGGGCTGGTGCGTCCCGGGAGGGGGTCTGGGAGGTAAGGCCCACCCTGCGGGACTTCCAGTAATGGGCTCCTGGTCTCAGGTGGCCTCACCCAGCAGCTCCTGAATTCCAGAACGTTCCTTCTCGAACAGCGGAGCCTGCCTCCTGCGTCCTGTGCACGGGAGGATTGGATTCCGGCCGCTCCCAGGGGAGCTCGGCCGGGGGTCTTGTCCGAGCAGCACCCCGCAGCCTTCCCACCCCAACACCTGCCCCCCCCCAAGCTGGACGGGTGCTGGGGCTCGGAGGTGAAGCAGCCGCCCCATGGGGCCTCTGATCCCTGCGTCCCAGGAGCCCAGGGCAGGGGGTCCCCAGGCGATTCGTGTGTGACACGCGGCTTTCCAGCAGCTGTCGGGCTCCCGGGGCTGCTGTAACGACGACCACAGACTCACGGTTTAAAACCACACACGAAGGTTCTGCGGCGGTTCTGGGCGCAGAAGTCCTCACGCCCGGGTGCGGGCAGCGCTGGTCCCCCCAGGACCCCAGGGTCGTCCCCGCCTGAGGGACCTTCCAGGGCCCCCTCTGCCCCATGGGGCGACAGGTCCCCGGTCCTGGGACCAGGATGGGGATGTCTTTGGAGAGGATTACGGATAACAGTAACAGCTCCCACATTCTTAGCTCGTTCTGGAAACTGTGGTGCGTTTGCAAAATCAACGGGCACGGAGGCCAGGGCTCCTTTAGGAGTAACTTCCCACGGAGACAGCGCGCCCTCTAGGGGCGAGGAGCCCGCCCTGCCCGGTTCCGGGGCCGCCCGCCCCACCACCCCTTCCCCTGCTCCCACTTGCTGGAGACGCAGGCCTGGCCCCCACCCCCCCACTCCCAACCGGGCACGTGCATTTGAGAGGGACGCCATTTTTCACACGGAAGAAAGAGGGTGGGGGTGAAGGACTCAGGTGTCCGGCTGGCGCCGGCTGGCAGCCGCCCAGAGAACTCCTCTCTGGCTCTGCCCTGTCACTCTGCCCCTGGGCCAGCATTTCCGGCTCCTCGCACGCAGCACAAAGACAGTAAAAATCATGCCCAGGCACCGTTAACAACTGATGAAACAGAAACGGGACAGGGCACATGCCTTCCTCACGGGTTCTGACTGCTTTCCAGAGACTTCCATTGCGACCTCCCTACCCCCCAAAATCGTAATCTCAGCAAGTCTGTGTGTCTGTTTACCTATTTGGGGCACTCTGGTAGGTGTCTGGCCATTGTGACATCTAGGATTCCCTTGCCCCTTGGGGACAGGGCACCCTGAGGACAATGGCTGTGACGTGTCCCAACACGGGGACAGTTTCCCTTACCAGGAAAACAGAAAGGACCAGCAGCAGCCACGGGTACAAAAACGGCACAATTTATTCTGATGCTCGGGTGGGAACGCCGTGGGGGGTGTGCAGCAGGGTCCCCGCCACCTCCCGGGCCTGGCCCTGCGGCGGGGGAACCTGGGGCGCACAGTGGTTCTGGGTTTGGCTGTGGTCTTGCATCCGATTGGACAGCTGCCTCGCCCTGGGCGGTGGTCTTGCCAGGCCCCCTCTAGGTGGGCCCGGGGCTTCTGGAAGGACCGAGGCCGGAGCTCATGTTAATTGCACTTGTTTGGTGTTGGGTGACGGTGCCCCTCACGTTCGCGAGCATCCCAGGCGCCCAGAGGTACTCAGAGTCGGCGTGGGCCGCGCTGGAAGGGCAGCCGCGGGAAGAGGCCACGGACGATGTGTGGGCGGTGGGCGGGGGCGGGGGGCACGGGGCTTCCTGTGGTCACTTCCGTGCAGCCACCCTCCCAAGGCCCATGGGAGGCGGTGGTGGGATTCGGACCCCAGGGCCACGCAGCCAGAGGGTTTTCCTATGACGCTGGCAGGCCCTGCAGAAGGACCAATCCCAGCGAGACGTGTGACAGGTCCCAAAGGTCCCGGCCCCGGAGGGCGGCTCCCTGACTCCCTGTGTTGTTCAGATGCTCGGGGGGGGGGGGGTTCTTCTCAAGGGGGAGGCGGGCTCACTTACAGGAAAAGCAAAATCGTGTCTTTCACCATGCTCAAGGGGGCCCGGGGAGGCTGGGGGCAGGGGTGGGGTCCCTGTCGTACCTGTCCTGACAAGACACGGGCCCCCAGGCACCGGCCGTCCGCGGGGCACAGGTCTATGCCGGCCCACAAGTGGTTTACAAACACAGCGGGCTTCCCAGGTGCTCAGCACCTACGTCCGTGGAGACAAGTGTGACGCCGGTCGAGGAGACAGGCTGGGTGGCCGTGTGCAGACTCCCAGCTGCCGCGTCCGGGGCTGGGGAGGACTCGACGCTGGCGCTCAGCGCAGCCGCGACAGCACGAAGCTCCATCACCTGCTGGGCTTTCTAGAAGGCACGGGCCCGTGTTCCGAAGATGTGGCCCTCTGTGCCCCGGGCACTGCCTTGGCACGCTCAGTGGCACATCCGTGCGGTCATTTCCTTCTGTTAAGAACAAGGGGGAGGTCAGGGATGGAGCCCAGGGGGATGGAAACCACACCCGAGTGGAAGAGCAGGGTCTCAAGGGGCCCGCTGGCTCCGTTTAACGCCAAACCTCACAAACAAGGCGGCAGATAACCGGGGGCGGCAAGCCCTTTCTGGGAAGGCCCAGAGGCGCAGTGCTGTCCAGGGAGAGAGGCTGCAGCAACGTGCAGGTGACGAGGTGCCCGCGGGCCAAGGGAACTTTATTCACAACACTGAGCGGTCAGCGCAGGGCCGGGTTACGGATTCGAGCTGCCGCCGTGGCGGGCCCGCCAGGAGGAAACTCCCGGAGAGCAGCCTGGAAGTAACGGGGAAAACCCCGTACAGCCTTCAGACCCGACGGCGGCGGTGCTGGGAACCTTTCCAGACAGACGGTGACAAACACAAGAAAGTGCGGCACAAAGACATCCTGCCACGTGCTGTGAGGCGGCAGGGGCCCGGGGCCTCAGAGAGCAGGGACACGAGCGGGCCGGCCCCAGAGAGGCCTCGAAGCGTCGACATGGGAGAAATGACGAGAGAATCGAGACACGATGTTAAAAACAAAAACAAAAACAGAACTCAGGGCGCCCGCGGGGCTCACTCGATTGAGCATCCAACTGCTGATCTCAGCTCAGGTCATGATCTCACGGTCGTGAAATCGAATCCCGCACCCGGGCTCTGTGCTGACCGCACAGAGCTGGCTTGGGATCCTCTCTCTGTGCCCCTCCCCCGCTCGGGTCTCTCAAAACAAATAAATAAATAAATATTAAAAAAAAAAAAAAGAAAGCATCGCTTGGTCTCCCGCCAGGCAGCGAGGACGAGGGCCCGGCCACTGGCGTTTGCGGGGTGACCTCGCAGGGGCCCCGGGGGGATGGCAGCCGCAGGTTTCCGGGCCGCTGCCCCTGGTGGGGGTGGGGGGTTCCCGTGGCAGCCGCCCCCCCACGGTGCCCGCCCGTGGCGGGGCGGGGAGCGACAAGAACCGAAACAAGCCCAGCCGAGGGCCCGCCCCGCCCACCAGCGGCCCCGCCCCACGCCCCGCCCCACGCCCCGCCCACCAGCGGCCCCGCCCCGCCCCGCGCACCAGCGGCTCCAGCTCCCTGGGGTCGATGAGGCCGAACTCCCTGACGAAGTAGTAGAAGTGCTTGTAGCAGGTGTTGACGTGCGCCTCGGAGCCCAGCTGCGCGATGCGCTCGAAGTGGTGGATGTAGACGTGCACGAAGACGCGGAAGAGCCGCGACAGGATCTTCTTCACCGCCGGCAGGAAGTGCTTGGGGAACGGCGTGCCTGCGGGCGGGCGGGTGACAGCTCAGGGCCCCCCCCCCCCACAGGCTCGCTGCCCTCCTGCCCCTCCCCCGGCCCGTCTGTACCACGTCACCGCATTTAAGCGTCTGTGACCGACGCTTCCTTGCTCCTTCGGTTTTTTTTTTAACGTTTACTTCTTTATTTTGAGAAGAGCATGCTCGCGGAGGAGGGGCACAGAGAGAGGGAGAGGGAGGGAGAGGACCCCAAGCAGGCTCCACGCCTTCAGCACAGAGCCCGATGTGGGGCTCCAACTCATGAACCCTGAGATCATGTGGTGAGAGCCCTTTCCGGGAGTCCCACGCCACCCATCGGGGACGCGGCGTGCACCCTCCGGGACGCGGTGTGAGGCATCAGGCGCCCCCTCGTGCTCCTTTCCACCCCCATCTATTCACGTCTGTCCGGCCCGCAGCACGGACGGAGTGCAGCCAGCACCGGCAGGTGGGTGGCCGGACCAGAAAGAGCGAGCGGCCCCCGTCCTTGACGTGAGGGGCCAGCAGCCCAGGGAGAGGACGCACGGGGACGCCACAGCGGGCTGGGCACGCGTTTCCCAGCCGGACACGGCAGCGTGTGGGACACAGGTGCAGAGGAGGGCTCTCAGGGCGGTGTCTGCGGGGACAGTGGCTGGCCGGCCCCCCACGCGGCGGAGCCCACGGGGCTGGCCCCTGCCTGGGGAGGCCCAGAGCCTGCGGCTGGAGGCAAGCGGGAGAGAAACGGCTCTCTACGGGCGGTCCGTGGGGCTCAGTTTGAGCCTGCGCCTCCCAGTGCCACCCTGCTCCCTCCTCTGTGTGCAGGCCTCTGGGGCAGGGACAACAGTGCCGGTCTGTGGTCGTCACCACTGTCTGAGTGCGGGGAGCAGGGCCTGCTCCTGGGCGCTGACTCTCTGGAGGGTGTGCCCAGCGTCACTGAGGCCTGTGCACGTTCCCTGACGCTCGACTCTGGCGATGAACCCCAACGGTGGTCCATGGGCCCGGGAAGCCACGTGGTGGGTTGGTCCCTTCAAGGGCTGGCAACCCCCATGCGCTGGGGGCCCCTCAGGTGGAATGAGGGTATGAGCTCAGAAGGAACACCGGGCCCACAGCAGGCAGAGAAAGGCCTGGAGAGAAAGGCCTGGAGTGCTGGGCACCGAACCCACAGGGGCCTGGGTGCGAGCCGCCCCGGCCACCGCTGCGCCTCTCCTGGACTGGGAGCCACAAGGGCGTTCCAGGGCGGGCAGTTTAAAGTAGGCTGGTCTGCATGGGCCCGAAACGGAATCTTCCAGAACTTCGCCGCCCACCCTCCTGGGGCTCCTCTCCCGTGGGCTGCAAACCTGGCCACCCGATTGTTTACAAACTGCCGATGGTGGCCCTCTGTCTCCGGTGCAGATGTGAGTTCTCAAGACACACACCGTGGGGCCAGCGACGCCGGAGAGCTTTAGGAGCTGGTCCCTCCGAGGGACGCTGGTCCGACGTGAAGAGCACAGGCCCAAGCAGACGCACAGCGTGAACGGAACCGCACGCAGCCAGGACCAAGCGTGGACCCCACCTTCCCTCGCTTGGCCACAGACCCAGCCCCGAGGGGCCTGGCACCCCGGCCGCCACCCTCTTTGGGAAACATTTCCTTCTGTCTGCCTGGCCGGGGCCCACAAGCTTCAGGGCGGCGCTGGCCACGGGGAGCAGGGCCGGAGGGGGTGGCCCAGAACGCCCCCCCCCACCTGGTGTGACCGAACGGGACCTGGGGCGCTGAGAGCCTGAAGAGCGAGGGCCCACGTGGGGCCTCAGGGTCGCGCTGGACGGCCGCGTGGCATCTGCCAAGTGACTTCTCTGCCTCTTGTGGGTGTTCCGTTTGGTAGGGAGTCACCTTCCGCAGGTGAGGGGCCTCTGCTCTAGCGTGCCACCCGCCGAGGCGTGGGCAGGACTGTCGGGGTCCCTGCTGGGGGTCACAGTGGGGGAGGGAGTGCGCACGTGGCGAGGGCCCCGCGGCGGGGAGGCGGGGGCAGGTGCAGAGCCGGGCCTGAGTCCCGTCTGCCCAGCGGCCGCCCGGGGACGCCGCGTCCACGGAGTCTCCCGGTGCCGCGAACTCAACTACTCGCTGCTGAAAGCCACAGCTTCCCAGTCTGACGCTGGGCTGACGTCGGACAAGCTGCTGAAGGCACTGTTCCCTCCGGAGGCTCCAGGGTCGGCCGGTGACCTTGGTGCCTAAGGAAGCGCACGACCCCCCTTCCGTGTCTCTCGGGTGGGACCTCACTCTGCCTCCCTCCCACGAGGGCCTGTGACGACATCAGGGCTCAGCTGGACGATTCAGGGCCATCTCCCCTCTCACGGCCCCTAACTTACAGCACGAGGTGTCCACCCCGCACACACGTCACTGAGAGGTGACCACAGCGCATGCGCAGATTACCACGCCCACCGCGCACGCCCACAGATGAACGTGTCCACCATGCGCGCCCCTGGGCTGCGAGCAGGAGCGAGGCGCCCGCCCCCGCCGCCCCGCGGACGGACCGGAACGCACGACGCTCCGGGAGGGAACCGGACACGAGAGGCCACGCGGGGTGGGAGTCCGCGTGCGGGACCGTCCGGACCAGGCTCGTCCGCGGACGGGAGCGGCTGGTGGGGGCTGGGAACTGGGAGAGGAATGCTGGGGTGATGGGGACGGGGCTTTCTTTCAGGAGTGGTGGAACGTTCTGGAAGCAGACGCGCGTCTGCACTCTCTGCGAACGCATTAGTAGACGCCGGGCCCCGCCCCCGGGCCGCCGACTCACCGACGCGGGTGGGGAAGAGCTCCTCGTCGTTGATCTGCGCCTCGATCCAGTCCATGAGCAGGTCCATGTAGCGCGGGGCCGCCAGCGCCGTGGGCTTGCGGAACTGCTGCCCGTCCTGCCAGTGGTACTCGTACTTGGGGCCACCGGACATGACGGGGCAGGACCGCTCCGTGCACTGGTCGCTGACGGTGCCGTAGATGAGGTTGATGCGGTTGAAGAAGTCCACCACGTGCACGGCCACCCAGTCGCTGAGCTCCTCGCCGGGGGGCAGCTGCACGGCCAGCTTCAGGTCCAGCCCCGCCTTCAGCGACGCCTGCGCTTTCTTGTGCAGCTCGAACCGCTGGGTGCCCGGCTCGAACTTGCGCTTGGGGCGGAAGGTCTTGTCCTTGTTGAAAACTTGCTTCAGGAAGGGGCTGGACATGGCGGCCCCCCGCCTGGTCCCCACGCTCCCTGGCGCGGCCTCTGCAAATGGGCCCCGGGCAGGACGCTGCTGTCAGCTGCCAGCCGAGGGGACGGAGGATTCGCTGCGCCCCCGGCCTCCCCCAGACCTGGAATACAGAAAGGGGAGAAGGGTCACCTATTTCTGGAAACTGTTCTGGAAGCCAGAGGCCGGGTCGGGAGGCCCCCACCTCGGCAGAAGACGCTGAGGCAAAGCCCCTGACGAGCCAGAGCTGGCGGAGTCCCCATCCTACGTGGGAGGGGCGTGTGCGGATCTGCACAGCGGCCAAGGACGGCCGCAGGTCAGTGGTGGCCTCCGGGAAGCGAGGTCTCTGACCCTGGGACCTGTGAATGGGACTTTATTTGGAAAAGGTGCCTCGCGGAGGCGGCGAAGCATCTCGGAACGCTTCCTGGATCATCCAGGCGTCCCTAGTCCGGTGACTGCTGCTCTGGCAGAGGGAGACGCAGACGCCTGGGGAGAGGGCGCATGAGGACGGAGGCCAAGCCCGGGGGCACCAAGAATGGCCGGCCCCAGACAGGCCAGAGGAGGGCTGGGAACGGACCTCACCACCCTGAGGACGGGTGCAGAAACCGCGTTTCCAGCGGGCGGACCGGAATTCTGGGGGGACGTGCTCCACTGCAGGGCCCAGCTGAGGCCTGGACGGGCCGATCTGGGTCCAGTCTGCCCAGTCTGGGCCCAGCAGGGATGCCCGCTGGTGTCTGGGGATGAGGCCCTGGCCAGGGAGGGGAGAGCCCCATCTCCCCCCTGCTCCTCCCCCAGCCTCTCTGTGCTCTGCGTCCTCTTCTGTTCCCGGACAGGACAAGCCCCACGGCAGGGAGCGGAAGAGGCGACACCGAGCATGTGAGGCCGCGCTCGCTCGGAACACAGTCACCACGTTGTGCCTGGCGCTGCCCATCGCCCCACACTGACCCTGGAGCGTAGGCTGGGGGAGGCCGGGCGCCAGAGGGGCGGGCGGGGCAGGGGCCTTGGGAGTTCACCAGGCAGAAGGCGCAGAAGGGGAAGTGTGGGGAGGGCGGGGAGAGGGGGAAGTGGGAGGGAGAGGGGGAAGTAGGGGGAGAGGGGGAAGTGGGGGGAGAGGCGGCCTGTCTGCTCCTCCTCCGTCTCCCGCACTGCCTACGACAAATAACCATTTATGACTTCGCTGTCAACGCCCAGTGGCTTCTCCTTTGCTGAAACTGTGGTGGCTCGTTCCTGACTGTCCGACCAGCGGTCTCCCTGGAGACCCAGCACGCCGCTGCAGGGAAGTACCACAGACTGAGAGCTCCTCACAGCCCAGCTGTGGCATTGGAAAGTTCTAGAGGCTCCAGATCTGAAACGGCCCTCCTGGGAGCTCCTGCCTTTCCCGGCCTCCAGGGCCACCACATCCGTGGCCGTTGGCTTGCACAGCTCTGACCTCTGCTTCCCTCGTCACGCCCCCTACTGCAGGGACCCCACTCACCTTCCAGACGGCCCCCAGAGAACGTGCATCACACGTGCTACCTGTCCGGGTACAGGGGGCCCCAGACCCTTGGAGAGCCCGGTGAGCGCGTGAAGCGGCCCGAGATGCAGGCAGAGTGACCCGGACGACAGACTGGCAATGAGGGCCCCTGGGCTCCCAGCAAACAGTGCAGTCACGCCTGCACCACGTCCCATGGCCCTCTGCTGCCGGGACGCGGAAGGAAGGGGACTCCGACGCCCTGAGCTCCGAGAAGGCGCCCCTAGAGCTGGCGACTGCATTTCTGGGGCCGCGTACGGCCTGCACACCGGCCTCGCCAGATCCAGGCTGGCTGTGCCCGCTGCCGCCGTGCCAGGCAGCCCGGGCGGAGCGGTTCGAGCGGCGTGGACAGGGCCACGAGCACTGGAAGAGAGCGCTTGGGGCTGAAAGGCGCCTGCACCCAAGCACAGCTTCGAGAGCTGGTCCTTCTGGGGCCACAGGGGCCACAAGGGAGGGGGCAGCAGAGACGAGTGACCCCACCGCCACCCTCCTGCCCGCCCTCGGCTGCCTGCCCTCGCCAGTGTCGGCCTTGTCCTCGTGTGTCCCCAGGGCCTGCTCACGGGGCTCAGGCGGCACCCGGTGTGTGACAGCGTGAAGCAGGCTCCCTGCCCTGGTGGGCAGGATAACGACCTCCAAAAACGTCCCTGTCCTGGTTCTGGGACCCGGGGCCTGTCCCGTGGCAGAGAGGACCTTGTCAAGGCCCCTGGGGTGGGGGTGACACTGGGTGCCGGGGAGGGGGGGCAGCATCCTCATGAGAGGGAAGCAGAGAGACGGGTGGACCCTGCGATGCTGGCCGTGAGGATGTAGGAGGGCCCGCAGGTCCCGGATGAGGCGCCTCTGGAAGCCGGAAAGGGGGGACACGGGTCTCCCTGGGGTCCCGGCCCTGCCCACACTCCGGTGTCGGGACCTCCGAGCCCAGGCCTGCCCACTCCACTTTGAACTTTTGATCTCCAGAATAATGAGATGACACAGGGGTGCCGCTTCGGGCCACGGAGTCCACAGTCACTTGTCGCATCGGCCCCAGAAACTCAGAGGAGCCACCAGTAACAGGCCCTGCGGGGTGTCCTAACGATCCCAGGCACAGGGACTCGCTGGTGACGTCACTACGTCACCACGGCCTGGGGACCCGTGGGCCCGGGCCCTTCCTGTCGGCGGCCCCGCCGGCGGCCTCCCACGCTCTGCGCCCAGAGGGGAGCCCGAGCACCCTGCGGGGCCCCGCTGGGCAGCGCGGGGGTCGGAGAATCCGCTCAAGGCGGCAGGAACCGTGCAAAGCACAGAAGGCGAGCGACAGGGCCGGAAGAGCCGACCCGAGGACAGTGGGGCCAGAGGGACGGGGAGACCAGCTCCCATGAGAACTGCCGTCACCGGCGCCAGCGAGGACGCGCAGACCGGAACCCTCGGGCTCGGCCGGTGCCACAGCCCGGCGGTTACACGGTTACCGCCTGGCCCAGCGATGCCTCCAGGCCCACACGCAGGACGGGCGACAACACACGTGAGCACGACACGTATTCGCGGCAGCACAATTCACAGGATTCACCAAAGGGTGAAAACAACCCGACCGTCTCCCAGCACGTGACCGCACGAGCGCCGGCGGGCTCTGCGCACGGCGCTCAGATGCGTCCATCACGCGGGCTCGTCCACAGACGAATGTGCCCACCGCGCGCGCGCGCGCACACGCGCGCACACACACACGTGTCCGCCGCGCACGCCCCCCAGGGCGTCCACCGTGCACGCGCACGTCCCTCGGGCGCATCCACCGCGCACGCGCACGCCCCTGGGCCGCGAGCAGGAGCGAGGCGCCCGCACCCGCCGCCCCGCGGACGGACCCGAACACACGACGCTCCGGGAGGGAACCGGACACGAGAGGCCACGTGGGGTGTGAGTCCACGTGCGGGATCGTCCGGAACAGGCTCGTCCACGGACAGGAGGGGGCTCGTGGGGGCTGGGTGTGGGGTGATGGCTCATGGGAACTGGGTTTCCTTTGGGGTGACAGAATGTTCTGTAACTAGAGGGAACCACACAAGCTTGTGAACTGAAGACACAGGGCTGTGCGCTGTCCGTGGGTGGGGCGTAAGGCCTTCGTAATTGATCTGAGAAAACGGTTACATGGACGGCGGGGACGAGGACACAGCTACCCAGGGCCCCAAACACCGGAAGTCTCCCTCCGGGCTCGTACGGAGGCCGGCGTGGCCTGTCGCCGCCGTTCAGGGGGGCCTGGAGCACTACCGAGGCACAGAGTGGACGGGGCGGGGATGACTGGTCAGAGGGGGTCCCGTGAAGACCCCCGGCAGGCAGCTGGAGGCGGCATCAGTGGAGAGAAGCGCGCCCACTCCCTCCCCCAGAGCTGGCCTGGGGCTTGGCCGCCACCGCCACTTCCAGCCGCCTCGGTGCGCGCGTTACCGTCACCCCCGAGCCGCACGGCACCGACACTGGGCCCACCAGGTCTCCCCCCAGCACTGTGGGGGCGGTACCCCTGCCCCCCGAGTCGTGACGATCACAGGTGTCTCTAGACACCACCCAGGGTCCCCTGGGGGCCGAGTCACCTCCAGGGAGACCCCGGGTTAGACCATGACTCGCTACTTGGTTGATTATTAGGTTGGAGTTTCCGGTTTGGTGGCCGGCAGATGGAGACGCCAGGGCTCGAACCCTGGGCTGTGGGTGTCACCACGGCGAGCCCCTCTCCTTCATTCGGGCTTCCCCCCAGTGTAACCCAGTCTAACCCAGGGCCGGCCACCCTCCGGGCCAGGCCCCCCACTGCAGCCCCGGGAAGCTCGCACCAGACCAGTGGCCGGGGCAGCGGACCTTCCCTGTGGGTGGGCCTGGGTGGTGGGAAGGTGGTGCCTCAGAGAACGGGGCGCAGCCCCCCGCCCTCTGCCAGGCTGGCCACATGCCCCTGGGGGTGCATGCTCGACACGGCTGGGCGGGCCTGCTCCCCTGCTATGGCCGGCAATGCCCGGGGGGCCACTCCGGGTGCAGGTCAAGGGACGGAAATCCCCTCTGGCCAACTGGAGAAACGAGCCACCTTCTGCCCCCCCAGACGGTGCGGCTCAAACGCTTCCCCATTCGAGGTCTTACTTCAACCTGCAAACTCCCTTCCGCTTGAGGAGGCAGGGTGGGGGCTGGTTAGCTCTCCCGTCCAGCCACACCGGGGCCACCGCTGCCCCTCCCGGGCGTCGCCCGAGTCCCTGGCTCCTTACTCACCCGAGGCCAAGCTGCTCCTGACGGCAATCCTGGGGCCAGAGAGACACGGCCTGCCGGTGCCCTGTTGTTGCCTTTACTTGGGGCGTCCCGGGGACGGCTTGGGGAGTGTAAGCTGTGACCCTGTCGCCTGGAGACACAAGACAGAAGCGGCCGTGTGAGATGGCAGCGTGGCCTCCGGGCAGCGCAGGGCAGTGGTCTATCTGTGCACCTTCCCGCCAGGGACCAGACACAGGCCAGGAGGGTTCTGGAAGGTGGGGCGGGGCAGTGGGGGGCTTCCGGGGGTCCTGCCTGCTTTCCGTCTCTTCTCAGGAAGTGGGAGGGTTTTTAAGTGGAAGCAATGCTTTCCTATAAAACTTCCTCGATGGTAGAATCCCCCTCAACAGCAAACAGCAATCCATCAGGAACACACGTGCCCCCTCCACCCGGCCGAGGGGTGCCAGCCCCCAGAATGCGCCTTTGCCTTGAGCGGCCACAGGAGCCCGGGAAGCCCCCCCACCCCCACCCCCACCCCCGTCCCAGTACCGGCTCTTCCTGGAATACCTCTGCAGGGGAGGGTGGGGCAGGGGATTCAGTGCTAAGGGCTCCCCGGGCTGTCCTGGTGCTTCCCACAGACAAGATGAGGTGGTGCTTAGAAACTTCTAGACTGATGAAGGTAAGCTGACGAACTCCCCCCCCCCAACCCACGCCCTCCTCCTCACCCCCCTTTTCTGAAAACCAAACAAAACAGTCCCTCTAAGCAACCGCCTCGCATGCACTGAGCTGCGGCTGCCACTTCCTTCCTTCCGGCGCCCCCACACCCTGTCCTGGCCGCTGCCACGCACCGCTGTGGGGATCGTGCCCTGGAGCTGGGGCTCCACACAGACGGGCCCCAAACCCAGAGGTCAGTCCTGTATGTTCCAGATTAGCAAACCCTGGCTCCTCGGGGTTTGGCTGGAAGGTGCTGGAAGCCCAGGATATGTCCTGTCAAAGAAAGCTGCACCCCAGCGCTGTCCTCAGTGTCACCGCGCTCCCTGTGCAGGAAGGCCACCTCTGTCCTGCAGGACTCACACTTCGGTGGCCCCCGCCCTGCCCCCCAGGTGTGCGGCTTTGCTGGCATTTGGGCCTCCTGTCTTGGTTTTTGGCGGAAGTTCCGCAGCCACACAGCACAGCAGGGAGGCAGGAAGTGGTCTGCAGAGACCGGCTGTCAGGGGCTCAGGGGCTCAGGGGCTCAGGGCGCTCCGCCCTGATAATCCTCTTATTTTTTAATCCATTGTGATGTAATTCACAAGTAACTTAGAGTATACAATTCAATGGCTGTTAGTAAATCATAGAGTAGTGCAGCCCCCCCCCCCACTAATTCTAAAACGTTCCCATCACCGCAGAAGAAACCCTGTGCCGTCGGCGGCCACTCGCCATCCCTCCGAGTAGAGGCGCGTCCCCCCAGACAGATGTTCAAGCCTTAACCTCCGGCACCTGGGGACGGGGCCTTGTTGGGAAACCGCGTCTTTGCAGATGTAAAGATGAAGTCAACCAGGCGGGGGGCCCGAAATCCAGTGACATGCATCTTTATGAGAACAGGGGAACCCGGACACGTCAGGCCGAGGGAGCCTGGGCCGGCCTGTGACCCCCAGGAGCCGGCGGAGGCGGGAAGGGCCCTCCCTGGAGCTGAGAGGCCGACCGTAGGGCAACCCGGAGCGGGCCAGGGATCCGAGCCCAGGTCTGCGCCCACGGCCTGTGTCCCGAGGGGGCGCCAGGGGGCGCTCAGGCCAGTGTGGACTGGGCATCCCCCACTACAGGGGCAGATGCACAAGCACCGTGACAAAACCTTGTCACCCGGGGACAGAAAGCACAGTGTGAGTGTGACAGAGACCAGGGGTGGTTGTGTCTGCTCAGGAGCCACACCTCTTCCTTCTAGGGCTCGGCCTGCGGTTTCAAGGGGCCTGTTTCACGGAGCCGAGGCCCGCAGGTCAGAAAGGGCGAGCCGCCCGCTGGCTGGCCAAGCTTCCTTTCAACGTCTAGATGGTCAGCCTGTGGACTTGACTCTGAAAAGACCCTGGTCTGAAGGGGACATGGCGCGTGTCCACAGCAGGCCAGGCCTGTCCTCTCCCGGATGGCACTCTCTCCAGGGAGCCGTGACTCACTGCCAGCTCCGCCGGGGTCTTACCGGGTCCCTCTGCCTCCAGGGCCAGCGGGCCATGTCTGGAGACGTCTGTGGTCCTCACACGCGGTGTGTTTCTGGCATCAGGGGCGCGGGGCCTGGAATGGTGCTCAGCCAACCCCCCCATCCCCCTGCGCCCGCCGTGCCCCCGCAGAGTGACCGGTCACGGGTGTCTTATTTGGAGCTCAGAAGACATAGAAGTGCCTGTTTCCTTCCCAGAATCTCATTTCTGACGTTGGATTTCCCTTTTTTGCTTATGCAATCTGAACCTCGAAATTCTAGGAAATCAGGAACGGGGCTCTCCAGCTGGGGCATGTCTAAAAGTTCCCAGAGGAAAAGCCCAAGTTCTGAGCTGGCTTCTGGGGGATTTTTGTTAAACCCCCGTTTTATCAAGTGCTTGTTAAGGGAGAAGAGCTCCCGGAAGCATGACTAACGGCGGCCTTTTCACCGAGCTGTCTTGGCTTTGGGGCATCTGTACGTGTGAAACAAAGGGCCTTCGACTGTTTAGAAAAGTTAGAGTCAGGAACTGGACTGGCATTTCTGAGAAGCCCCTGAAGGCCTAAAATAACCACTTTTGCTTCTGCTGAGACAGAGGGAGAGACAGAGAGGGGGAGACAGGAGGGAGGCGTACCTAGAATTCACCCTATCAGGTTACTTGGGGCCCCTGGTACTCAAACACCCGCTCAGTGATGCGAGGCGTAAAGACGGTAGTGACACTCTCTCCTTTAGGAAGGTTCAAGTAAAAAGTGAGCCATCGAGCCGCGCAGAGACGCGGAGGGGCCTCAGACACACTCAGTGACAGAAGCCAGGCTGAGGAGGTGACACACCATGTGTTCCCAAGCCCAGGACGATGTGGAAAAGGCAGGACCTCGGAGGCGCGGCTGTCGGGGTGGGGGAGGGTGAGTGGGCGGAGCTCAGGAACTTCCCGGCTGTGGGACTGCTCTGGACCGCACTGTGGGGCGTGCGTGACATTCGTCCAAGCCCACACGGTGTGCAGCACCCGGAGTGGCCTCGTGTCCGCTGCGGACCATGGGTGGTAACGTTCACTGCTGGGAGGTGATGTCGATAACGGGCGGCGGTGCATTTCTGGGGAAAGGGGGCCTATGGGAATTTCCTGCATCTTCCACTCAGTTTTGCTGTGAGCCTAAAGCTGCTCTAAAAAAATAAACGACTTAAAATGATGACTAAAACCGCTTCAATCATGATGCACCGAGCATGTGGTTAAATCCTCCAGCAGCTTACCCTAGTTAGGAAATACCTAAAGCCACAGAAAACAATCCTGTGAAACACGAGCTAGATACACACCTGCGGACAGAATGTCAGAGAAAACACTAGAAATGGGACATGCGCCACAGGCAGACTTACATTTTCCAGGAGCCTCACTGAAAAGCGAAAAAGTGAAAGGAAACCGGCGAAGTTGCTGTATAGTATTTATCCCCCAAACACCAAATACCACTTCAACGCCTAATGGACATAGAAAATATCACGGACGTGCTTTGCTTTTTGTGTTGTTAAACACAGTTTGCCTCCAAGACTTGTATTTGACACCTGCGGCACACCCCAATTTGCACGGGGTCCAAGTGCACACTGGCCACACACGGCCAGCGGCTGCGGCACGGGACAGCTCGGCTCTGGAGGGGTGAGAGAGAGGGGAAGCCGCCGTGTGGGGAAGCTGGAGTGACGCACGGCTGCTGTCTGAGGTGGGGGCCTCCAGCAGGGAGGGGGCGAGCGGGGCGCCCTGGGTGGGGGAGGGGGCAGCGGGCACGTCCGCTAGCTGCATCCCACCGGTAATCTGTAGATTACAGACCCCGCCGGGCCACCCAAACGCGCAGGATCACCAGCAGTCCTGAGCGTGTCAACTCGGAAGCATGGAGGTCAGGACTCAGGGGAGGCTGAAGTGCCCTGTCCCTGGCTAGGCCTGGGACCTGTGTTCCCACTCCCCGCTGAGCCCGGAACCAGGCTAACAGGAGCCCCCGGACTTTGTGTGGGGTGGAGGAAGGCAGGAGCGAGCAAGCGGCTGGCTGGGGCCCTGTGTCCAGAAGCAAGTCCACAGCCAGAAAGCGCAGGTGGACTCGCGGGGTGTGCGATATGCAGTTCACACCCATCACAGCTCCCCGTCCGCCGCGCCCGAGGGACCCGGAGCCCCGCCGCCCGCGTTCGCCGCTCCCCCGGGACTCGGCCTCCCCGCCGCCCGCGACCGCCCTTCGGAGGACCCACCTGCGGTGTGACGTCCCACCGGCTGGGAGGCGCTCGCGCCTGCCCGGCACCCAGCGTCTGCCGCCCGGTCCCCTCCGCCGCTCAGGAAGAACAGTGCGCACGGCCCGCCCCCGCCGCCCCGCCCAGCCAGGTCCACTTCCGCTACCGGCCGAGGCCTCCCCGGAAGCGGAGCCGAAAGGGGCGAGGTCTAGAGCTGCGGGTGGGGCGATCCCCGCCGCCGCGCTCCATGTTGCCTGGCAACCGGAAACGGGCGTGACTCCGTTGGCCGGGACCAGTGGCTCAAGGACTACGGGCGGAGCTGGCGCAGTGCCCGGAGCGCGGAGCGGGTCCTCGAGACAGAACCACCCCAGGAGGAGAAGCGCGGGCCGTGCGCGCAGGCGTGCGGCGCGGCCTGGGGGCGGGGCCGGTGCGGCCAGTTGTCCGTTGCGCGGGCGGGGCCTGCGCCGGGGGCGTGGCGCGGGAGGCGCCGTTGGTTGGTTGGCGGGCGGCGGGCGGGGCGGGCCATGGCCCTGCTGCTGTGCCTAGGCCTGACCGCGGCGCTGGCCCGCGGCTGCCTGCACTGCCACGGTAACTTCTCGGAGAAGTTCTCCTTCTACCGCCAACACGTGAACCTCAAGTCCTGGTGGGTGGGCGACATCCCCGTATCGGGCTCGCTGCTCAGCGACTGGAATGAGGACACGATGAAGGAGCTGCACCTGGCTATCCCCGCCGAGATCAGTGAGTGCGGGGCCCCGCCAGGGCGCGCCCCCGGCCCGACCCCGGCCCCCACCGCCCACCGGCCTCTGCCTCCCGCCTCCAGCCCAGGAGAAGCTGGACCAAGTGGCGAACGCCGTGTACCAGAAGATGGATCAGCTGTACCAGGGGAAGATGTATTTCCCCGGTAAGGGGGCGGCCGCGGCGCGCGCGGGACTCCGACCGCTCTCAGTCCAGCGCCGGAGAGCCTGACCTCCCTCCCGCCGACTCCCATCAGGGTATTTCCCCAACAAGCTGCGAGCCATCTTCCGGGAGCAGGTGCACCTCATCCAGAATGCCATCATCCAAAGTGAGCGAAGGAAGGGCGTGGGGAGCGCTGCGGGGGTATTTCAGAAGTCCCTCCAGAGCTGCAGCCCTGGCCACGGGGTGGCGGAGGCCGGCGTGACATGCCTGGGGCGTCTGGCACAGCGCAGGAGGGAGAAGGGCAGCTCCCTGAGGCAGGGGCCCTTCTGACCCGTGGGCACCAGCAGGCGCCCTGGTTAAGCTCTACCCCTCCCTGCACCCCTCCCCCAGCCTGGCCCTGGAGGTGCAGGTGAATAGGGCTGCTATCCTCCTCCCAGGCTGAGCCAGCCTAACCCTAGGTGAGCCTTGGGCAGGGCAAGCAGGGTGGGTTGGGACGGGGATGGGTGCGGTCAGTGCCCTTGTCCCCACACAGGCCGCATTGACTGTCAGCGTCACTGTGGTGAGTGAGCCTCTGCCCAGACTGTGGGGCACAGTGGTGGCGGCGGCCCTGGAGGCGAGGCCGGGGAGCCTGCGGCCGCCTCTCCTGTGTTGCAGGCATCTTCCAGTACAAGACCGTCTCCTGTGACAACTGCACGGACTCGCATGTCGTCTGCTTTGGCTACAACTGCGAGTAGGGCTGAGGCTCGGGTGGTGACCGGCCAGGGCCTGGGACCCTCCCCGCACCTGCTGGGACTGTCTCCACTGGTGTAGGGCGGGGTGGTAGCCCCTCGGCGGGCCTGGAGTCCTGGATTTGGGGCGCCCCGTCTCCACACCCCGTGTGCCCACAGGTCATCGGCACAGTGGGAAAAAGCTGTGCAGGGCCTCCTCCTGTACATGTGAGTCAGGGCCACTGGGCTCAGGGAGGGACCTTCCCCTCCGACACGGACTTCCCCTGATTCCAACTCCGCTGTCATTGTAGAAATAAGTGGCACAAGTAAGTCCCCTGTCCCCAAACCCAGTGTGACTCTGATCAGAGGCGGTGTGGTTGTAAGCCCTCGCGGGTGAGTATGTGGGGGGCGGCCATGGGAGGCGACCCACTCCAGTGCCCGGACCCCAGCCCACCCTGCCTCCAGCTCTGCGCTCAGTGGGCACAAGGGGGGCGGAACGTCCGGGATGCAGGTTTCCGTAAAGTCCGGTCCTACCCCTGCCCCAACCCACCAGCAGGGCTGTGGTCAGAGCCGGGGAGGCCCCCGTGACGGATGTGCCCCAGTGGAGGGGCTGGGGGGCCACAGGCACAGCTGGGCCCTAAGCTTGGGTCTAACTGGGCCCCTGTCGTGTCTTTCAGACAGGACACCAACACCAGGTAAGGCCCCTGCCCCGGTCTGTCCTCTCCAAAACCCTGGCCTGGGCTGGCGGGGAAAACGAGGGAGTCAGAAAAGGGGTGGCACAGGGCCTCCAAGTCAGGGAGGGGCGGGCAGGGGCTGGATAGGGAGACACGGGTGGCAGGGCTCTCTCTGCACATGGGACAAGCCACACGTCACCTCGGCAACCACACCCAAGTCATCACTTCGTCAATAAACATCGGCTCTTCCTCCCCCTCTCCCGGATGCACAGAGCCACCCCGGCCTTGTGAGTGGCCCAGAGGAGGGGGGCTGTGAGGACCTGGGTGGACCCCGAAGCCAGAGATCGAAACCCAGTGGCCAGGTTGCCACAGCCTCCTACCCCCTTTTTGCAGCCTGTTGCAGGAGAGCTGGGTGGGACCCCAATGCTGTCTAGGGGGTGGGTACCGGCCTCAGGGCCTCCAAATTGAGCTTTGAGGGTCTTGCCTGCAGCCCTGTCACACGCCCCAGGCCTGCAGCAAAGACGGGGGGGTGTGGGGGGGCAGGGCGAGAAGGGCTGAGGGCGCCGTGTCTCCCCAACAGTCTGATATCACCAAGCTTCACGTGTCTCGAGCCCCCACACTTGGCCAACTTGACTCTGGAAAGTGCTTCCGAGTGCCTGACACAGCACGGACCGCCGCTGGGCTCGCCAGGCCGGCCCCAGCCTTGAGGCGGGGTCAGGGCTCGGCTGGACTGACCCAGCCTGACCCCACCGAGCAGGGGCAGGCCCGCTGCCGCCTGAGCACCTGCGAGGCCACCAGCCTGGGGCCGCGGCTGGGAGGGGTGCGTGGCTTTGCATGTAGACGGCATCACCCCCGGGCGGGGCTGCAGACCACCCAGATGCAATGATTAAATGTCCCTGAGGTTTCTCATCACAGAGCATGTGTGTCGCGGGGTCCGGGGCTGGGTCCCCAGGCAGGGCATGCCTCAGCCGAAGGAGCACAGGAGGCATCCCCAGCATGCCCTTTCCTTTCACAAAATACTCCACGTGGGTTACGAGAGACAGGCTCAGTGGCTAGGTGTGCCTGGCAGACCGGGAGGGGACTCAGGGCCCCGTCCTGCCAGGAGAGCGGGCACATCGAGGTCAGGAGACTCCACGGGGCAGGCTTGGCGGGGAGCACCATTCCGGCAGGCCGAGCAGAGCGGCGGTCTTACTGGCCAAGCACCTGTTGGAGGGCATGGGTGTTGGGGAGCTGGGCTGGGCAGTGACCACCCAGGACCCTGTTTGGTGGCAGGGCTGGCACTGCCCTCACCGTGTCGATATATCTGCCACCCCATGGCTGGCTTGTCCCAGGCCCGGTGAGGGAGGGGAGGGACCTGCAAGGGGTCCAGCACAGATAAGTGACACGCTGCTTCTTTCCATTGCAAGAGTGACAGCTAGCCTCTGGAAGAGGCACTGGTGGAAGGTGGGGGGCGTCCCGCCCGGCGGTCCGTGTGGGGCTCATCTGTGCTCGGGCTCCACGCTCTCCCGCCGGGGCCTCGGGCGGATGGAGTGGCTTTGGCTTTCCATCCGCTGACCCAGCCCTCCAGGTCCTGAGTTGTCCCTTGGCCACACGGGGTCAGTAAAGGCAGTGGAAACGTGGCAAATTAAAATGCGAGCAGGGCCTGCCTCCCGCATCTGCTCTGCCGCTCACCACACACCCGTTACTAGCGGGGATCCCTGGGAAAGGAAGGTTCCCCGGAGCCCTGTGGGTAGGGTCATGGCTCCCTGCAGGGGCCCGGACAGCGTGCGGGGATGACCTCACCTCCATCACAAAGGGAGGGGCGCCCTCGCGGGGGGGGACTGGGACCCCAGCACACCGTGTGACCTCCCCCAGGATGCCCCTGGCAGCCCGAGGACAGTCCGGAGTCCCTCAGCGGCCGGGAGTGCACAGCGGCCCGGCCCGGGCAGAAGGAGCAACACGGCAGCGTGTGCGTTACAAGTTTATTGGATCACCTGGACACACAATCATTACAGCAGCGTGATAGGTCTCTCTCTCCTTTATCTGGGAATGTCAATAGCAAATCGATTCTTATAGAACACATCATACGATTCTGAGGTTCTGGAATCACTGCACAGGATTCTGTAATAGATTACCCTACATGCTAAAGTGACAGTGTTCATCAAGAGGAAGTTACGTCATTGAGGACCCTCATCTCTGAGGAAGGGCAACTTACAGGGCTGGTCCCGGCTCCCCTGGCCCCGCCCCGTGAGGTGCATCCCAGGGGCCACCCCAGGACCCGGCCTTCCCGGCAGCTGCGGGACCGGCGGGGGCCAGAGCCTGGGGAGCACTCGCCAACAGGAGGGACCTGGAGTCCCGAACAGTCCCCGCCGCTCGCCACACTGTCGGAGACACATTTCATTGGACAGGAAAGAAATGTAAACCAACACGGTCCCGGCCCCACTCCATCAGGGATCCCGACTAGACCCCCACCCCGGTGGCCGCCCCTGCCTCCATCCAAAGCATGAACAGGCGGGCGGGACTTGGGGAACACGACGGCAGCCCGCACGGCCCTGGGGCCTCCAGGTGTCCTGGCCCGGGGCGGCGAGGGAGGAGGGGAGCGTCTCTGTGAGCGGGCACCCCCAGGCAGGCTGTCTGGGGGCCGTGGGGACCGCGGATGGCCTCGCCGAATCAGGGCCCGCCGCCCTGCGCCGTCCGCTGCGCCCAGAGCCTGCTCCTCGGGCGGCCGGCCGAGCCGCTGCCGCTGGGGGGGCTCAGGGCTTCTCGCCGGAGAGAGCGGGAGGAGTCAAGGTAAGACGCTGACGAGACCAATCAACACGGCACGTCACCTCGCCGTCCGCGCGCCGTCCGAGCCGGGGGAGGCGGGCCCAGGCCGAGGGGCTCAGCACTCGGCCAGCGTCGCCTTCATCTCCTCCAGCAAGTTGCTCAGCAGCGTCGAGTCACTGCACTTCCCATCGACGGACACGGATTTCTCCCCCTGCAGAGGGGGAGCGGCCGTCAGGAGCCTGCAGTGCTACGCGGAGACACCGCCTCGTGACCGGACGTGCCCCCGTTCACGTTTCTCGCCACCTCCCTGGGTACTGGCGCTTCGAGACCCAGACGAGGGAGGGGCCCCGGAGCGCTGCGGAGGCGCGGAGCGGCCCGGAGAACCCCAATCCGGCGAGAGCCCACGGCTGAGCAACAGCCCGCGCTCCGGCTGGGGCCTGAGGCCCACGTGTGGCAGCTCCGACCAGGGGGACAACGGCCACAGAGACAGATGGGCGCTGGGACCAGAGGCCGGCAGCTGCGGCCCGTGCCGTGTCCTCCGTGGGACGAACAAGGCTCCGGTGACTCAGCACCCGGGAACCTCAGCTCCGCTCCGTCGAAAGGGTTCATCGGACACGACACAGGCTCACAGCGGCTACCAGAGGGCCCCTGGCGAGCAGCCAGAGCGCTGCTGACACAAGCAGGGGGACAGAACCTCCCAGAAAACTGGCAGCGAGCCCTCAAGAACGCCCAGTGGACCTTCTAGACCTGGAATACAGTGTCTGAAAGAGGGACTCCCGGGCGGGGCCCAAGTGCAGGATGGCAGGGCTGGCACCACAGAGGGCGGGGGCCAGGCAGGCGCTGCTGCAGGGAGAGCCCATGCTAGGAAAGGACTCAGGAAATAGTGGGAAACTTCCAGAATTTTGCAAACACAGGAAGATGCAAACATCTCAGAAGCGCAGCGGACTCCTGACAGACCCGAAGTCCATGCCGGACACGCCATGACCCGCCAGGAAACACCCGGAGCGCGGAGGGAGGCGCCCCCATGTAATAATGGTAAGGGGCGCAGCTCATCAACAGGCCAAGCTGCGGGATGGGCGTGACCCACAATTTCTTGAGGGAAAGGTTTACTTTCAAGTCCTTTCTGCGCCCAGCACGGGCTTGAACTCTGGAGCCCCGAGATCACGCCGCACACTCCACCGACAGCCTCCAGGTGCCCTGGCGACAGTGTGATTTGAAAGCACCAAGATGAAGATCCGCCAAACTATGGCGCCCGGCGAACAGGGCCCCGGGCGAGGCTCCGCGGGCCCCAGGCCCGTCCCAGAAGGTGTGGAGCGGGGGTGGCGCAGCGCAGGAGGGCCATGACGGCCAGGTGAGGCTGGAGGCAGTGGGGGCGGGACCCCTGACTGTGGCTCCGGCTCCGTGAGGGGAGGAGGAGGGGCCGGTGCAGAAAGCACCACCACGCGTTCCTGAAAATGGGGGGTGGGGGTGAGCGGGAGGGCGAAGTGGAACGACAGCACCCAACCGTAGATGCTCCCGACACAGCAAGACAGGCCACGGAAGACATGCCGCGTCAGCCAGGACTTGGCAGCGGAGAAAACCACCTGAGACACAGAAGGACGCTGATGGAGGCAAAGGACCGGGCGCAGCCGTCAAGACGCCACTGCCTTCAGGCCACACACCCAACAGCAGACACACAGGCGAACCTGGCAGCACCGGGGACACACAACACAATGGTCACGACCTCACACCACTCCCTCGGGCAGCCGCCCTGCTGACGACACAGACTCCAAGGGTCCGGAAGAATCGAGACCACCCCCCCCCGGGCCCGCTCACTGCCCCTCGCATCCACGGAACGCCCCGCCATGAATGACCACGTCCGGAACCAGAACGAACACCTCAATGCTTCCAAAGGACCAAAACCAGAAGGGCCTGTCCCCAGCACAGCGCCATCACGCTACAAACCAGGAGTGGAAAGTCCCCGAGACACGGGAAACCAAACAACGCGCTTCCAGGCGGCCTGTGCTCCTGACGGGACCCGGGGCAGAGAAGGCACCAGAGCCGGAGAGGGGAGCACGAGACACGCCCAGGCCCGCGGGGTCGGCTCAGCGCGGCTGCGGCCCAGGGCGGGCGCAGAACCGAACCCAACCCATGGCTTTAAAATGACAAAGTTTCTGAAAACGCAGTTTCTCATTTTACCGTTGAAAAAAACATCAAGGAAACCGATAAACCTCACGCCAGGACCGCCCAGAATAACGAGAAAAGACAAATGGTCACCACCAGGAGCGAACGAAAGTACCGCGAGGACCCGCCAGGCGCTGCAGCAGGCCCCATGAAGCCTCCGCCCACGGCCCACAGGCCACCACAGGCCCGGACGGAGCAGGGGGACTGCCGGAGGAAGAGCCTGGAAACCGCCTGAAGTGGACTCACGGAGGCCGCGCACAGGCCCAGACGGCCCCCGGGGGAGCCCGGGGCCCCAGGGAGGAGGCACCCCAGGAGGCTCCGACGGGGAGGTGGCCAGTGCCCGTCACCAAAACCAGGTGGGGGGAGCGGGGGGCGGCCTCGGGCTCACGAGCCCTCAGTGAGCCAGGCAGGCCGAGCGCAGCGAGATGCCAAACACAGGGAGCCCCGGGGCCTCGAGGGCACGGGCGGCCGGGCTCACCTTCTTCACCAGGAGGCAGACGTGGTGGCCCTGGATGGAGCGGCTGTACATGGAGGCGCAGGAGTCCACCCTCTCCACCACTGCAACAGAGGGCGCAGGCTGAGGCTGAGCCCGCCCGGGGGGTGGGGGGGGGGGGCGACTGCGCACGCGGAAAGCCGTACTATCTGCTGGCCACACCGGAGCCTTACCGGAAAAATGGTGATGGAAACAGATCTTTGCTAGAAGGTTCTGGAAGGACATATTAATGCCATCAACTTTGATTGAGCTCATGCTCAGGTCCCCAGATTCCAGCAACTTGGCAAAGGCGTCACTGCGGGAAGGAACGGGACAGGGAGGCTGACGACAGGAGGGCCCCCAGCCCCAGGGGCGAGACCTTCCTTCACGTGCCTGCGGCCCGAGGTCTCCGACGCGCCTGTGCCACATCACAGCTAACCCGTGTTCCCCAAATTCCTATGTTGCCTCCTGACCCCTGGACCTCAGGGCATGACTGTTTGGAAACAGGGCCCTAAACTGGTAAGACCGGTGTCCTAGAGAGAGGAGACGAAGATGCGAACCCCCAGAAGACAAACCCGTGAGCACGCGGGGACAAGCAGGCCCCCACAAGCCAGGGAGCACAGCACGAGGACCCAGCCCTACCGACCCGCATCGCGGCCTCCGGGGGGCGAGAACCTGACTGCCGTCCGGGCCACGAGGCCTGCGTGTCTGCCGCATGGCCTGGGCAGGGGGACGCTACCCGGAGCCGACCTCCTGCACCAGCTACCGACCAGGCCCTCGACACTCCACGCCCTCCTGCCTCAGGCCGAGGGCGGCTGCCAGCTGACCGCACATGAGCAGAAGCGGGGGGCAGGGGGGCGCCGCACCTGTAACAGGGCGTCGTGACCAAGTACGAGGTGCAGCTGAAGTGCAGCTTGAAGTCCAGCTTCTCGTGGGTGGACCCCTCGTCGTTCTGGGGGAGCGGAGGCGCAGGGTGAGCGGGGGCGGGGGCGCTCTGGGCCCGCGGACAGGGGTACAGGCACCGCGGGCTCCGGGCACCATCTCCAGCCCTGTTACCTTGGCGATGAAGGACAGGGTCCCCTTGAGCTTCTGGGCCATGACGATACTCTGAATGGTGAACACGAACTGGGCCTCGTTGGAGATGCCTGGAAGGGGACAGGGGCCCTAAGAGCAGCGCAGGACAGCGCGTGCTGCCACCCAGGGCCTGGCCTCAGCGCTGCCCGCTCTGGTTGGGAAGCCGGGCTCACCCCCGAGAGATGGCAGGTGACACAAAGGAAGGGGGGGGCCCCGGGACTAAGAGAAGAAGGTGCAGCACAAAGTGCAGCACGAGCTCGGGCGGCGGGAGCCCGCATACCCGGCGGCAGCTGGAAAGGCACGGGGACCCCGTCGTGGACGGAGGAGCCCTCTGGCCGGGCCAGCTTGGTGTTGAGCGAATCCAGCACGCTGAGCTCCATGTTCTTCAGGAAGCTGCTGCTCTGATTCTCCAGGACGATGGACACGGTGACCTGGCTGTCCTTCTGCAGGTTGCCCTGGATGTCGTAGGTCTGCAGGGCAAGGTCAGGCTCAGCCTTCCGGGCCTGCCTGAGGGGCCCAGGAGCGCCAGCAACCCGCTGTGCGAATGCAGGAAATCGCCAAGAGGGGAAGGGCCTCAAACCCCCCACGGGAGAACCACGCCAGCTCTGTCCGTGGTCCCAGACACTCCTCCCCTTTCTCTGATGGCCGCTGGCCGTCACGTCGGCCCTCGGGGACCCGAAGGTCCCAGGTGGCGGCAAGCTCCCATGTGCACCTCTCTCCCGAGAAAGGCCCCCTTGCGGTCCGAGCCCCCCCGGCCCCCGACACGCCCACCGCCCTCACCATCTTAATGTAGGAGTTCTCGGCGAGGAGGCAGTAGCTGGACATGGGCTGGGGACAAAGGGAGACACTCAGCTTCGGCCAGGGAGGACCCGTGGGGCGGCCGCTCCCAGAACGGGGCCCGTCGCGAGCTGCCAAGTGCTCTGGGTGCAAACGCCAGGACTGAAAAGAACTGGAGGGCAGGGAGCGCCCGTGGGTCCCAGACGGCGCGGGCCTGTGCCTCAGGGACGCCCCACCGCACGACAGTGCCGCCTCCCTGGTGCCCGCAGCCCCTGGGTCACCCGCCCACCCCGAGGCCCCGCCGGCCACAGATGCAGCTCCGAGGCTCGGCGGGGGTCTGTCCCTGCGTCGAGGCCGCGGCGGGCCGTGGAGGCGCCTCTGCCCGCGGGGGGCGAGTGAAGTACCCCTCACCGGGAGCGGCTCGTCAGCAAGCGCGCCGTTCTCCACGGGCTCTGCCGCCTCTTCACCTGGGGGCTGCTTCTTCTTAGGCTTCTTCTTGTCCTTAGTTCTCTCCTCCTTCTCCTTCTTGTGCTTCTTCTTCTTATGCTTCGAAGATTTCTGGAACAGAAAGAAGAGGATCAACTCTCAAACTTCCCTGGCCAGCGGCGCCCAGCAAGCACGGGCACACGCGAGGCCACTCAGAAGCCCGCGGACACGTGGTCGCCCGGTCTCTCGTCACGTGGCCTGAAACGTGGGGCCGGGAGCCGAGGGAAGGGGCACGCGTGGCAGTGCGCACAGACCAGCAACCCCGGGTCCGCGGGGAGCAGCCGGGGACCCGGGAGCTCACTGCCGACGGGTGAAAACACATGGGGAGACCAGGCAGAACCCAGACACAGCCCGGCAGCGCTTCAGTGCGCGTGCGTGAGAACACACGTCCGTGCCGGATCTGCACGTACACATTCACGGGAGCACAATTCACAACAACAGAAAGGTGGGAACTTCAGTGGGTGAACGGACACACAGCAGGCCCCCCCCCCACGCATGTCCACCGCGCACGCGCACGCCCCTCGGCCGCGAGCAGGAGCGAGGCGCCCGCACCCGCCGCCCCGCAGACGGACCCTGAACGCACGACGCTCCGGGAGCGAAGATGTGAGATGTTCAGAACAGGCTCATCTACGGACGGGAAGGGGCTCGTGGGGGCAGGGTCTAGGGAGGTGGTGGGGTTGACTGCTGGTGGGGACACGGCTTCTTCTGAGAAGGAATGTTCTGCAATTAAGCACTGGTGATGGGGACAACACGTGGCAGATGCCCATGACCCGTACGCTATGAAAAGGCGAGATTTGCCATGAGTCGCTGAACTGACCTGTCGTAAAAACGAGAGGCCACCACCAGGGGGCCCTGACCCCCCACTCGTGGGATTCGGGGTGCCCCCGCCTGTGCAGCCACACAGCCACCCCACGCGGATGGCCAAGGCGCCCTCACCTGCTCAGGGTTCCGCTCGGCATCTTCAGCACCATCCTCGTCACCCTGTTCCGCTCCCCTGGGCTCCTCGCCCTCTTCCTTAGCGGCCGCGATGACGGCGTTCGCTCCAGGCTCTTCCTGCGGGAACCGGGCAGCAGGGCTCGCGGGGGCGGCCGGTGCCTGAGACGGAGGTCCTCTGCACCCCCGCCCCTGCCCCACACCCCGGCTGGGCCTGAGGCAGGCTGGGGACCCCAGGTCCCATCTGCTAACAGGTGAGCACCGCTGTAGGCCGTTCCTGCACCCACTGGCCAGGCCGAGCTCAGGCCTGGGACCGGGCTTCCCCAACCTGGCTGGTCTGGGCTCCCGTGCGGCCCTGGGGCAGGCGGCGGGGACAGGCCGGCGTGCACACGTGCACAGCGGAGGACCGAGCGGGGCTGGCACAGGCCCCCAGGCTCTTACCGGGGCCGGGGCCTCGGCAGGCAGCGGTGCTGTGGACAGCCAGAAATCTAAGTCCTCGCCCTGAAACCACAAGAAGACAGGCCGTTGGCTAAAGCAGCAGGACAGCCTCCAGGGGAGCACAGGAGGCCCCGACCCCACCCGACGCGGCCACTCCGGCTCCACGGGGACCCGCGCACAGGAAGCCTCATCACCCCCTGGTGGTGCATCTCGCTCTACCGCCGTCACAGCAGGGGCCCCGGCCGCCAGCACGACCCCTGGGCTCCCCCGCTGTGACCGCACGCCCCGGCGTGGAGGGACATGCGTTCAGCGCGGGGTCTGCGGGGCAGCTGCACCCCTCTGCCCAC
Source organism: Mungos mungo (assembly GCA_004023785.1). NCBI lineage: Eukaryota > Metazoa > Chordata > Mammalia > Carnivora > Herpestidae > Mungos > Mungos mungo. Next base: position 114,132 of record PISW01004313.1, on the reverse strand, counting down.
CTCCTTCTCCTCCTTCCCCTTCTCCTTCTTCCCTCTCTCTTTCTCTCTGTGCTTCTTCTCTTTCTTCCGGGGCTTTTTCATCTTCTTTTCCACGACAGGGACGTCCTCTTTCTCAGGGGACTTTGTAGTCTCCGAGTTTCTGTGTTTCTGGACGGGCAGCTTCTCGCTGTCCGCTAGGGGCCTGGGGGCAGGCGGGCGTGTCACCGGGAGCACCTCGGGGACAGCCCTGCCGTGCCCCAGCTCCACCCCTGCACTTACTTGTCGAGGTCGACATCCAGGGCCCTGTAAGGGTCGTTGGGGTCTTTGTCGTCCTCGTCGCTGGGGAGGGCGTTCTGCGGGGAGAGAGAGTCTGCGTCCAGTCCGGCTGGTCACCCCGCGGGCAGCGAGGCCGGGACGCGCCGGGGCCCCCACTCGGCGGCGGCGCCCGCGGGCTGACCTCGGGCATCTCCTCGGTGACGATGTCCACCTGCTGCGCCGGGGCCGCGTCCTCGTCGCTCTCGGTGTGCAGCGTGCTGTGGCGCCGTGGCCTGCCCTTCTGGTCCTTGTCCTTCCTCCTCCTCCTCCTCCCGTCCTTCTCCAGCCGCTGCCGGTGCTTCCGCTCCTCCTCCAGCTTCACGTACTGGTCCGACGCGGGCATCCCTGCAGGCGTGTGCGTGAGCTGGTGCTCGGCCCCGCCCTGTCCCGCTGGAGCGTGGGCGGGTGGCCCCCGGGCGCTCAGCAGGGTGGGTGCCCCACGGCCCACCGTGGTCTGCACTAAGAGGGGTGAGGGAACTCGCGGGCACAGGCAGAGGCTTTCCGAGTGCGGACATGCAGGCCCAGGGCAGCGGGGGTGAGGGCGGGGCTTGGGAAGAAACGAGGCGGTGCCAGCATGAAGAGGCTGGGGCCCTTGGCACGTGCCCCCCACTCACCCTCCAATCTGGGACCTACTGCAGACAAGGAGGCAGGAGGGGGCGGGTCTGAGGCTGCTAAGGCTGGCCCGTGACAGCATCCAGGAACCACACTCAGGCCCACCCCGCTGATGGCTCCCCAGGCTCACGCCGCCCGTGCAGGTACTTGCCTGGCACCTTCAGGGGCACCGAGAGGTCTATCTGCACCACAGGTATATGTTCCACACCGGGCATGTCCTGGTACCGCTGGAGAAGCAAGCAGTGAGCATTACCGGGCAGGACACACGGATAGACGGTGACGCGAGGTGGGGCATTCCGGGGAGCAGCCCCCTGACGACGGGGGGACCGGTGCACGAGGCCAGCGAGCACAGGTCGGAGGCACGACCTCCACCCCCTCCAGGCAGGAAGGGGCCGCAGCCTGAGCCCCGCAGGAGCACTGCGGACCCACCAGGGCGGCCAGAACCAGAGTCAGACGGGAGCTGGGGGGGGTGTGCGCCGGGGGGGGGGCTGCCTTGGCCCCTCCTGAGGTTGAGCAGAGGCACCAGGTGACCTGATGATCGCAAGGGAAGGGAAGCAACGGAGGACGCGTACGGAGCCGTGTCCGCCTGGGGGGAGCCCAGCGGCAGGAGGACACAGACAAAGGCAGCAGGTACCACCCGGATTAAGATCTGGCATTCTCGTCACGTGGAGTGCCCCACGTCCACCCCTGCTCCCACGACTTGGCGTAGGGACCCTCAGACGTTAACGGCGACAACCAAACACTGCCTGGCAGCTGGTGGCCCCTGGTGTCCTCCCAAGAGGGGTGGGGGCTCTGCAGGGGAAGGGGGAGGGGAGCGTCTCTCAAGGACGACTCGGGGCCAGCCTCACCTTCTGGGGAGACGGGGAGCTTTTGATGTAGAAAGGATTGTTGGCCTGTTCCTGCTTCCGGGCTTCTCGACGCTGCAGGGACAGGATTCGAGGTGCAGGTCAGTGAACTCTGGCGGAACACAGACCCCTCCTCCCAGGTGTGGGCTGCGTCCATGTTCCAGGCCCGGGCAGGCCCAGTACTCTGCTGGTGGCCCCTGACCAACAGGGAGACCGCAGCAGCAGCGAGAGCGGGGACAAGAGGTCAGAAATGACCCCGGGATGTGGGGATGAGCATTTGTTTCAAGGATGTGCGCTCAGAGAGGTTGGGTGAGCTGTCCGAGGCCGCTCCGCTCCCAAGAAAAGCTGGGCTGGGAGTCAAGTAGCACCGCCTGAAGGCTCAGCCTGCACGTGGGCACAAGGAGAGCAGGGCAGGCTGAGGGGACCCCGTCCTCCAGGAGGGACAAGACGCGGTGTGCGGAACTGAGGGAACGCGGCGTCTCAGCACTCTTCGGAGCGGTCCCGAGGGTGCATGCTGCCACAACCCCCCCCCCACCCGCCGCCCCCGGGCCCCGGGGCTCAGTCTGCGAAGCGTCCGACTTCAGCTCAGCTCGTGATCTCAGTCCGTGAGGCTGCGCTCTGCGCTGACAGCCTGGAGACGGGCTTGTTCCAGGTTCTGCGTCTCCCTCTCTCTGCCCCTCCCCCAGTCACACTGTGTGTGTGTCTCTCTCTCTCAAAAATAAACAATTGTTAAAAAAAATTTCTTTAAAAAGTTAAATAAAGGGAAACCTCCACCTGTAAGATGCGGAATGAAACTCCGCACCTGCCGGCCAGGCCCGCGCGGCTCTGAGGAGCTCTGGCTTCGAGAGAAACCCCCTCGTGTCCACAGACCCAGCCCAGACCCCCGGGCCGGCTCCGTGCTCCCCAGAGGACACCCCCCCGCGCCCCGCGCGCACCCGGGCCAGCTCCTCCTCCTCGGCCTCCGGTGGCCGCGGCTTGGCGTGGCGCGGCTCCTCCTCGTGGAAGATGGCCTTGGGCTTCTCGTCCTCCGACTCGCTGTCCGAGGGCGGCTCGTTGATCCAAGCGTCCAGGTCCAGGCTGCAAGACGCAGGGAGTCACACGGCAGCTCCAGCCTGGGTGCCAGCCCCACGTGCCCATGTGACAGAGACAGGGACACTCCTGTCCTCTTGGAGAGGAGGACACAAGAGCCAGGCCGCTACTTGAGATCACGGCTGCCCGAGGAGACCCTAGGGGCCCCTGGCGACACTCCTCGTGCTCGGGGGGCCCCTGCGGGCTCACGGTGCCCTGACGTCTGTGGCAAGGGCTGCCCCCTCTACTTCTGGGGGTGGCAGCTGGGACAGGGACACCAGGACACCAGTGAAGGTCCCACTGTTGCTCTTTTGCTGTTCCTCCTGCCGTCCAGACAGGCCGCGCAGCTCACCCTTCAGGCACCGGAACCTTCTTCTGCGCCTTGGGAGCCACCGGGTTGAGCTCTCCAGCAAAAAGGGCGCTCACTTCTTCTGCTACTGGCACGCCCTTGGCCTGAAGCTTCTGGATGTGCTTGGCCAGCTGCAGGACGCAGGACGCCTGGGAGACCACGGGGGGCGGGGGGGGGGCACAGGTGGGTCACAGAGGACAGGTACTTGGCACCGCGATGCACCGCTCAGCCCACGTGGGTGCCCTTGCCTGACCCTGCTAGAACATCTAGAGGGCACTAAGGGGGGCATGAAGGGGCTCAGTTGGGTAAATGTCCAGTTTCAGCTCAAGGTCTGCATTGTTTATTTTTAAGGTTTTAGTGTTTCTTGTATTTTTGAAAGACAGAGAGAGAGAGAAGGAGAGAGAACGAGTAAGCAGGGGAGGAATAGAGAGACACACCCACAGAATCTGAAGCAGGTTGCGGGCTCTGAGCCGTCAGCACAGAGCCTCATGCGGGGCTTCAGTCACAAGCCGTGAGATCCTGACCTGAGCCGAAGTCGGACGCCTAACCACTGAGCCCCCGGGCGTCCCAGCACAGACCCTGCTTTAGTCCTCCGTCTCTGCTCCTCTCCTGCTTACGCGCTCTTAGAGTAAACGTTAGCACCACACGTGTGTACGTGTACGTACGCTCAGGGCATGGAGACTAGCCACGGGCCACACGGAAGCACCCAGGAAACCAGCCCTGGCCGCGAGTCAGTCTGCAGGAGACAAAGACTGACACGGGCCCACGAACAAGACGGGGTCACGAGCAGAGGGAGCACCGTCCCCCAAGACCCAGACAACCAGAAATGGCAGCTTCCAGGAGCCCCAGGGCACCTCTGGCTGCCTGTCCTCTGCGGACTCGGAGCCAGGGGCGGCCCGTGTGGCTCCTAGCCTGACACGGGACTAGAGGCCAGGGCACCGGATGGGCTGATACGGTCCCACGGCTGCCCGAGATTGTGGGGCACCAGGGCTCACTGCCGGTCCCCGAACGCTGCTGGGAGGTCTGTCTGGGTACCTGAGCCCTCCGCTGTGCACGGGGACCACAGCAGCCACTCCCGGCTTGCCAGGCCAGCTCTCCCCGCGCAAGCAGCTGGGTTCCCTGTCACCCACTGGGAGCTTCTGGATGTTTCCCTCGCAAGCTGGTGCCCCCCACCCTGCTGGCTGCACTCCACCTGCAGATGACCACCCAGTTTCCCCCCACCCCAGGGGCCCAGACCCGAGCACCGCCCCGGGCTGGGAGGAGCCCCGGAAAGCAGACTTCTCTGCGATGCCCTTTGGGAAGGCAAAGCTGGCCACGAGCGAGACACTGGCCCCCCCAGGGGCGGACTCCCGAGGCCGCTCACCCGCTCCTGGACCTCCAGGTCCGCGCTCTGCACGAACTGGGGCAGCCGCTCCACCATGAGCTGGGTGACGTCCTGGGCCGCCTCGGGCTCCGCCGCCTGCTCCTTCTGCTGCAGGATGCACGCGTAGAGCTTGACCACGTTCTGCACATACACGGCCTGGATGTGGCCGGGCAGGGTAGTGACTTTGGGCCGCAGCATGGCCTCGAGGGTCTGCTGGGGCTCCTGCAGGTGCCTGCGGACAGGAAGGGCCTGATGAGCGGGCCGCCCCATTACGAGGGGTCGCACGGGCGCTCCCCCGTCCCCAGGGCAGACGGACAGGACTTTAAGGAAGAAGCCACGGCAACAACGGGACAATGACGGAGTGACGGCATGAAGAACAAAATGAAAACAAAACCAAATCGACAACATCACTGTGGCGGTGGGGACGGGACTGGGAACCCCCGGCCCCCCCCCCCCGGGGCCACGCTGCGACCCCTCTTCCTGCTGCTCGTGGTAGGAGCCGTGCACGCGAGGCACCTCTGTCCCCAGAGACCGCGGCCCGGGGAGGGGGGCCGGGGGCCGCCGGGGCTCTGCCTCGCGGAGCGCACTCACTCGGAGAACTCGCCGCAGATCCAGGCCGCCGCGTACAGCACCTCGCAGATGCCGTTGCGCTGGGGGCCGCCGGCCCCCAGGTGGGCGCTGTCGAGCAGCGCGGACATCTGCGCCACGGCGAACTTGCGGATGGCCTTGACGCGGATGGCCACGTCCAGCATCTGCGCGGCGAGGAGGTGGCCGTGGCGGGTGCCCTCCAGCTGCGTCAGCTCCACCAGCACGCTGACGTACCTGCAGGAGGGAGCCCTTGAGGAGTGCCCCCCGCGCCGCCCCCCCCCCGGGCTGTGGGCACGGACCACTGGAAGTTGGTGACGTGCTGGTAGTTGCACTGGCTGCAGATGTCGATGATCTTCGTGAGCAGCTCGTCGCGGTAGGCCGTGCCCTCAGCCTTGTCCACGTGGCTCATCAGCTTCCTGACGATCTCCACCAGGTTCTTCTTGGACACCTGGGGGGCCGGGAGGAGCCAGTGAGGCAGGTGGGGGCGGGGCCGCAGGCAGGGCGGGGCCGCAGGCGGGGCGGGGCACGCACCATGCCGTACAGGAGGTCGAGGGCCCGCAGGCGGATGGACTCGTCCTTGTCGTCCAGACACTGCAGGACAAGGTCCTTGTGGGCTTGCACGGACTTGGGGTGCGTCCTCAGGATCTTGGACATGGCCAGCAGGCCCAGGTACTTCACTGCGGGGAGGCGGGACCTAGTTGGCACGGACGCGCCCTCCTTGCCTTCGGGGCCTGTGCAGACACAGCGAGGACCTGGACACCGCCACAACGGGCTGGACGCTGGCCCCCAGGGTCCTAAGCAGCGGGCGCTGCGGGCCCGGCGATCTCCCACATGCCGGGCACCACCCACCATCTGCCCCTGAACAACCCACACGCCGGGTCCTCTGAAGCAGGGGCGGTGAACCGCTGGCCGACACGGGCCAGGCCCCACACGAGGGCGGGGGCGACAGGGCTCCGTCTGGCCCTTTGCAGAACAGGTCTGGCAGACCCTGCTCCAAACAGGCCCGGACTGAAAATGTGGAGCCGGTGCTCCCGGGCCCTCAGAAGCCCCTGATGCTCAGGCCCCGGCTCCAGGGCATGACGGGCTGGAAGCCCTGACAGAACTCGTCTATGGAAGACCACGCAGGTGCGTGAGCAAGGTGAACAGCAGGCCGCACGAGGCCTGATGGGAAGGGCACAGGGAGCGCCGGAGAGGCCGCGGGCTGCAGACCCGGGAGGAACGGACATCAGTCCGGCTCCGGGCAGCTCTCCTCTGACCCACTACTGTGCCCCCAGCAGTCCCCTTAGCTCCACGCTGGAACTGGGAGTCAGAGACCTTGCCTGGGTCCCACCTCCCCAGGGACGTCGGCACACGGCCCACAGTCTGAAACTCGTCCACCTGAATGCCAGACGGGCTGTCCCCAGAGTCACACACTGAGATGGTGATGAATGGGGGCAGGGGCTGCGACCAAGCGGAGGAAGACTGGCTTCTTTAAAACGCTGCCGAGGCCCCCGTGCCCGGGGCCGCGTGGCCGAGAGCGTCAGTGCCTGCGCGAGACCGAGAGCCCCAGGGCCACACGGGCTCGGGGTGCAGGGAGAGAGGGACTCACAGTTCTGGTCGGAATCTTCTATCAATATCCTCAACTTCTGGACACAGAGCTGCAGAGGGCAAGGTGACACTGGTCACCACTGACACAGTGAATCCATGACCCCAGACCCGCCTGGCACCCTGGTCCAGCTCACAGGTCCTGGGACCCAGAGGGCCAGGGGGACCCCCAGCCCCGCTCCTCATGGTTCCCACCACACAGGCGGGTGGCCTGCGGGCGCCGACAGGGACACAGTCCGGGGACCGCCCCACGTACACACCAACACCCCGATGGCTTCCAGGGCCATGAACATGTGCCCCCCTCGCTGCCTCGTCAGCTCCAGGGACACACGCTGCACAGGGCCAGGCACAGGGCTCCGTGCGTGCGTGCCAGGGGGTGGGGCTCGTACCTGGATGCTGGCGCTGTGGTTTGGCATGCCGGAGGACAGGGAGATGAGCACTGGAAGGGAAAAACCCCGTCTCGAGGCCTTGCCGCACCCCCCCAGGGGCACCGGCATGCTGGGGACTTTCCCAGGGGAGGCCAACTTAGGAGACCGCGTCTGGCATCGGACTCCGGAGCGACTGCCACCCTGGCTGGCGGTGGGCGTGGCCAGGGGCTCTCGTCCCAGAGCTGCCCGTGCAGACACGAGGTGTGTGCGGAGGACCTGCTCCCCTCCTGGAGCCGGGGGTCTCTGCCCGACCCCTGGTGGGAACCTGCGTGCTGGGTCTCGGTGACCAAGAACAGAGACCAGGCCCCAAGGCAGCGGCCCCTCCCCCCCCGGCATTACCTGAGACCCAGCGACCCTGCACTGTGCCAGGCCTGCCGCCTCAACCTACTCCCCCAGACCCCCTGCCCGTTGCCAAGGACAGCTCAGATCCTGCCACACCTCGGTTTTCCCCACCGACCCTCCAGACAGAAGGACATGCTCTCCACATTCTGCATCTGCTGCGCTGGGCACCAGCCTGTCCCAACGCCCGCCTCCCCCTCCACTGGAGTCACGGAGCCTCACGGACACCCGCGGCCCACACAGTTCTGTTCATGGAGTGTGGACCCCGGGCCAGTCTCTCGTGATCGACCGAATTTCAGGCTGTTAGTGGGGTCACGAGAAGGGACCAGAAGGCTGGCTTCCCAGCAGCTTTGGGCAGATAATCAGGCAGCAAGGAGGTGAACTCATGGGCCACTAGGGCCAAGGACAAATGACCTGGAGAGTAAGCCGGGAGACAGCTAGCCGGCCTGGGGGCCACGACTCCGGCTCCAAGAAATACAGAAGGTAGAAGGCAGTCACACACCACCCAGGGCTCCATGTGGCCCTCAGCCAGAGCCGGACTCAGACCAGGAAGGTGCCTTCCAGTCCCACCCCGTGAAACCTTCCACGGACGGGGGATTCTGTGCTCGAGGGTTTGCGGGGCCCCGACGGCAAGAGGCGGGCCTCACCTGCGATGACGGTGTTCACGCACTCGTACAGGAGGGACATGGCGGACGTGCTGGCGGAGGGAGAGGAGCGGAGGGTGAGGGCCGGGAGGGCCGAGGCGGAGGCACCCTGGTGGCCCCGCACGCTGCCGCCACTGGGGTCCGCGGCAGTCCCCACAGGACGCAAGTCTCCCTTTCTGACCACGGGACGTGACCTCTGATGTCTCAAGAACCCTCTGTTCCATGATGCCCGTGAGGACAGCCGCCTGTACTGACCGGCTCTCCCGGCCTGGGACGGCCCCCGGCCCCCTTGGGGGCCCACACACAGGTGGGTACGACACACAAGTCTGAGGCTCCAGAGCCAGCCCTGGAGGCGTCCAGGGAACATGGCAAGTATGGCCAAGGGCGACAACCAAGGGTGTGTCTACTCCGCTCAGACATCCTTCCGGGCGACGCTCTTGATCCCAAGTCACCCAAACCTGACGGTGTGGTTGCCACGCGTCCCAAAGGGCAGGGGCCATTGGCCGGTCCACACCGCGGTCACAAGACTGACGGCTTCCTGTTTAATGCCCTCTGAAGACCAGAGCCGCACCGCACGCGGTGATGCCTGCTGTTTCCCACAGAGGCGTCCCAGCCCGAGGCCTCGCGCGAGCACACGGTGCTGTGTCCGATGTGGCCGCGAGACCCCAGTTCCCCCACCCGAGAGGACTGGAGGAGAACGCCAGGGCCACCTGCCATTCAGCGCCCATGATTCAAGCGTAGGCACCCAGAGTGGAAGGGGCGCTCCTGCAGCACCCCGGAACCGCTGCTGACCCAGCCCGGCGGCCCAGGCCCGCTGGTGAGCTCAGGCCGAGCGGGGCCTCTTCCTGCCTTCTGTTCTCACGGGTGCCGTTTCCAGAACAGATTCACCGCCCCCAGGGTCCTGGAGGGCCAGCATGAGCTCGGTGGCACAGTTCACGGTCTGGAGCAAAATCCCATGGCGTGTGTGTGTTTTCTGACGCCGAGACTCTCCCCGGGTCCCCCAGGGGCCCAGAGGGAGCAGGGACCCGCGCGCAGCAGAGGAGGTCACGCGGGGGGCCCAGGGCTCACCTGTGGATCAGGTTGGTGAGAGGCTCAATCAGCTTCTTGCCCAACCTTGGCTCCAAGGGGGTCAGAGCACCGAACTAGGGACGACAGAGGCCAGGGGGTCACTCGTGGCAGGAACGGGACCGCGCTGACTCCGACCCGCGCCCACACGCCCAGCGGCTCCCAGGACACACCGCGGTCTTGCTCGTGCGGCGACAAAAGGGAGACTGGGAGGGATACTTGCCAGTTTGATGATCTTGATGAGGACCCAGTTATTGGTCGAGGACGTCATCAGCTTGAAGAACAGGGGGGCGAGGGAAAGGTAGTTTTTGGGGTTGCGCCTGGCCAGCTCACAGATGACGTTGACTGCGGCCGACTGGACCCCTGGGATATGAGGGGTGTCCTCATCAGTAAGGGGGCCTCCGCCCCGCATTAGCCAGACTCTCAACGACATGGGGAGGTGCAGCCTTCTTGAGGAGCGTGCCCCTCAGCCTGGTCCCCCCAGGCGCCCTGCCCGTCACCTGTGGGCCCTGCTCAAGTACGGACCACCTCGGGTGGGGCTACACGGCCCTGCCGGGGTCTGGAGGCTGGTCCCCTGCAGGCGCCAAGTGACCCTGGGGGCAGGACACCCACCACACCTGCGCCTGGGCTCCTACTTCCTCTGACGGAACTTTCTATGGCCTGCGATTCTTCCTAAGATGAGGCGGGCTCCCCCAGCAGACAAGTGCTCTGACACCGCTCAGCCCGGGGGTCCTCAACGAGGGAAGGATTCACGGAGGACAGGAGGGCACAAACCCCACGGGGCCGGCAGCCAAGACGTCAGCCTCCAGTCGTGAGCGCTAACGTGTGGCCAGAAGCCAGGTGGCCGGACACTCCCCAGCGCAGGGACGGCGGGGGCTGCTGAGTTGCTGGGAAGAGGACAGCCCGGCACAAGGGGACACTCAGTGCCCGGAGCCTGGTGCCTAAACCCCCCCCCCCACAAGCGGGGCCAGGCTGCTTGGAGAGACGGCGGACTCCAGGCCAGAGCGGGGGAAGCAGGAGGCAAACCTGGCATCCTGTGGTGCCAGCAAGGAGACGCTGCCTGGAGGGGGGTCCCGGGACGTGAGCCCCGGACCTAGTGACCTTTCAGCGCTTTCCTCGCAGCCCTGCGCCCCCACCCCGCCCCCTCGCCAAGCCGCCCACCGGGGTCAGGGTCCTCCAGCTTCTCCTTCAGGCGGGGGAAGGCGGGCCGCAGTGCCTCGGGGCACCTCAGGAACACCTTGTACATGATCAGGACGGCCTTCTTCCGGATGTACGGCTTGGTGTGCGACATCTGCAGGGGCAGAGGGCCCGTGAGCCTCCCCGCCACCCCAGCGCCCTCCCCGCGCCCGCCTTGCTCACCTGCCCTGCTCACCTGCCCGCGTCTCCCCTCCATCCCCCGGAGGAAAACCCTCTCTCCAGCTCATCTGGTCTCTGGCCTCCAAGCCAGGCCCGCACGCCTGCTCCACTGCCCCAGGCCCAGGGGGCCCCACGACCGTGCCGTGGACGGAACTGGAACACGCTTCCCTGTGCCCACGACCCCAGGCCTGCCCTCCGGAGCCGGAGACCCTGGTCTCACACTGGCTGGAACCCAATGAGGGACAGACAGAGGGACAGGGCCCTGAGCTGGAACAAAAGCATCTGCCTCAGCCTCCTCTGGCCACCAAGGCCTATTCCCAGAACGGGGTGCCAAGGGGCACCGGGGCCCCCTCCACAGGTGACTCCCGGAGCTCCGCTCTGGCCAGGACGGCCTCCTGCCCTCTCTGGTGGGCACGGGCCCCAGGGACCTCGCCCCAAGAAAGCTCTCAGTGCCGCACCAGCAGTCTGGGCCAGAAGGGCGGCACTCTTGGTCCTACTCTCGATTGAGAGCCACCAGGGACACCATGCGAGTGAGTGGGCGGGGCTGAGTGTGGGCAAAGTGAGTGACAACAGGGCCACGGTGTTCCAGCCCCTGTTCTGGAAGCTGACGGCACACAGTCTGAGACCAGGTGCCACGACGGACCACCCACAGACAGAACTGCCCGGGGACGGCGCAGCCACCTTCTGCTCTGCCCGCACAAAACCGAACAGGAGCAAGGCCTCCCGACGAGCTGAAGATTTGGGAGTATGGTTGGTGCCCCCGAGGAACACGACTTCTAAGAGGACTTCTGCGATTTAGAAAGACGCTCCGACGGCTCGGAAAGGAGCCTGGTGGGGTCTTTGCCCTCCAACGGACTGAACCACAAGAAGTCAAATTGTGGCCAAAGGAAAACATACAGCATCAGAGACGGAGCCGAAAGGACCACCCCGACCATGCGCAGTGCCTGCTGACAGAACCATCACCGTCACCCACGAGGCGGTGAGGCGGTAAGTGATGGGGACGTGCTGGAGCGCATGGGCACTCGCTCCGGGTGTCACCCACCTCTGGCCCCAGGCCAGGGCCCTCCAGTGGGGGGCTGGGGGGGTACATAGCAACTCGGCTCCCCGTCCTCTCCTGGGGACCCCAGCCCGCTTGTGTGCGCCCGTGTTCCTGGTGTGACAGTAACCTTGGTTTCCCGGGCCCCCAGATGGACCAAATCGCATCACGGAGCAAAGGCCGAGTGTCAGGTACACTCACAAACTCACCAGTGTCATGATGTCGTTGGCCAAGTCTCTGGCAAGATCTGGGGTAACAAAACAGGACAGGCCAGTCAGCGCAACGCCAGTGTCGTACTGGCTGGGGCTGCTCAGGTCCTGGAAAGGGAAGGAGGCCGTCAGCGGGCACGTGCCAGCCGGAATCACAGGTCCCCGGCCTGCGGTCTGGGCTGCGCCTGTACGGGACGTGGCGAGCGGCAGCTATCCCCGAGAGCTGGATGGTGAAAGAACCGTCCCCGCCTGGCCCAGAGGTGCGTAGGGAACGCCGCCCTCCTCAGACACAGCCCGGCGTCCCAGGGCCATGGCCACGAGCGGGGCCGGGCCTGTTACCAGTGCCCACCTCAGAGCTGCCGCCTGCTGGCCCTCCCCGACACTGCGGGGAAGGGGTGGCCAGCTGGCCCCAACTGCCCTACGGGCCCGTGGCGGCGACCCCCAGAGCAGAACCTGGGGGTAACGGCTCTGGCCCGAGGCCCGTGTTTTGGGCGGACAAGAAAGGCGGCCCCCGGAGGCCCCCAGGTGCGCACCGTAGCTCTGGTCACAAGGGCCTCGGCTCCACACCTGGGAAGCCCCGTCTATACCACAAACCTGCTGGGGCGGGGGGAGGGGGGGTGCTTTCCTAAGGACCTCACACGCGGTGGGGTAGAAACAGACCTCCACGTGGTAGAAACAGACCAGGAGGCATTTAGGTTCCCTTTCCAGGATGCGGGAACAACCTGAAGACGCCAGCCCAGGCTGGCGGGACGGATGGTGGGGGAGCACGGGCCCTGGCCAGACAGGCTCCTACTTCAGCAGGACTTACGTGGGGCTTTTCAGAAATACAGGTTTGTGGGGAGGACGCTTGCATCACAGTTAAGTGGGAGGAACCCCAGCCAGGGGGATGGGGCCGGGTCTGCGGAGTTTGTGTTTTAGAAACCATGGCTTTAACTGACACATGTGGGGGGGCACCCCGGTGGCTCAGTCAGTTCAATGTCCAACTCTTAATTTTGTCCCAGGTCGTGATCTCACGGTCTGTGAGGACGAGCCCCACCTCGGCTCTGCGCTGACAGCACGGAGCCTGCTTGGGATCCTCCCCCCACCCCACCCCCCGGCCCTCCCTCTCTTTGAAAAATACACTAAAGTAACAAGGCTTAGGTGGAGACTGCCGCCTTCGGGGACAAGAGCGAGGACGACAGTGGCAGGCGGAGGCGGGAGCAGCCGCGCTGGACGCCTCGGACGCAGTCACCGCCCGGTACAGATCTAGGCCACCGCCTCCAGCACATCTCCATGCGGAGCGGTGACCGTCTATGTCTAACCGGAGGCCCTCACAAAGGGGTGGGTAGGGGGCATGGCTGTGCCTGGGCACTGGGCCAGAGACCTTCTCGCCGGCGGGCTGGCCCTCCGCCCCCTGTGCTCCCCCACCAGCAGCTCCCAGACGAGCCTGCCCCTTGCAGCCCGGGGCGTACGCGCCGCTGCCTCCTCACGACCACAGGCTCACATGCTCAGACCTGCGGGTGGCCCTGAGCCGCCCAGGAGCCCAGCCAGGGTCACCAGGTCCCCCTGTGAGGGAGGCCACAACTCACGGGGTCTGGCCTGCGCACCCCACCGCCCCTGCTCCTCCCCGACACCCCTTCACTACTGCACAAGAGATGCTCACGCTCTGGGGCCAAGGAAGAAATGTACCAGTCGGTGATCTTCAAGACTAAGACGCGACAAACTTGCTCATGACTGAGACCGGCACGCAGTGTGGCTAAAGGAGCCTGTGGGCAGGGAGGCCCCCGCGGGAACGGTGGGTGGCCTCGGAGCGGAGTGCCAGAGCCAGCCCTGCGACACCCAGAGGCCCCAAGCAGGGAAGCGGGATGCCAGGCAACCTCCGGCCTCGCCCGCTGCCCGAGAGCAGGGAGGCGGGCCCTTGTGGGTGTCTCCCGCCGGTGCCGCAGCCGCAGTCACAAGCCACGGGCTTGCGAAGGGGGTCACGACAGCGAGCGCTTGTGGGCCTCAGTGCTTTCTACTGGCTGCTCACTTGCAGCATCAGAAAAGCCAGTGTGGGGACACTGGGGACAGGGCGACTCGAGGGCTCTGAGTGACAGCTAAGGACCGCCTACCTTGCGGATCTGGTTGGTGGTCAGCATGATGACGTCGGTCCCCTCGTGAAAGCACTGGGACGCAGCAAGGTAGCCGATCCGCTGTGAGTCAGAAACAGGGCGTCACACACGAGACAAGGGGCCGCGTGTCCCTGGGAGAAGCCCCCAGCCCGTCCCCCGAGCTCTGTGCCAAGCAGCCCCCTCGGTCAGGCAGTGACAGCCTGCGGCCAGCTGTGGGACCACTGGGTACCAGGACATCATTCAGGGAGGGGAGGAAACTGCCCCAGAGGTCCGAGGACGCGGCCTTTGAAACTCAAGTTCTTGTGAGGTCGGCCAGACCAGTGGGCCTCTCCCGGGCACGGGTCCGGGCCACCTCCTGGGCAGCCAGGAGCTCCCTTTATGGCAGAACCCACAAGTTGCCCCAAGCCCAGCCCCGGGTTCCTCTGCACCCAGAGCTCCCCGCCGGGCTGAGGCTGACGCCCCGTCACTCCTGCACACGCAGCACGCCCTGATCTGCTTCCTCATCGAGAGTACCCCATGGGCAGGATGACGGTGTCCTTCAGAGGCTGACCCAGTAGGGACCCTCTGGCGGCGCCGTGCCCCAGGGGCCTGGAAGTAGTTTCAGCCGCTGGGGCCAGTGTGGATTCCCATCAGAGCTCAGCCACCCCGGGAAAACCACAGAACGCCCTCAACTGGGCCACGGTGCGTGACCATCGTGTTGCGGGATGTTTCCTAGAACGGGAGCCGTGCTTACATCCTGACACCGAGGGAGGCGGCGACGCGCAGCCCTCACAAGCAGGGCCCCTCCGAGGTAACGCAAGGTGGGGCCAGGTGACACCTGGTGGCCTCTGTGCAAGATGGTCACTGTTCGGTTTTTACACAGAGTTACACATTCTTACTAGTATTAAAAATTATGGGGTGCCGAGGGGGCTCAGTCAGTTGAACGTCCGACTTCAACTCAGATCACAATCTCATGGTTTGTGGGTTTGAGCCCTGCACCCAGCTGCCCGCTGTCAGCTCAGAGCCACCTTTGGATCCATTGCCCCCCTGGCACCTCCCCCATGCACACTCTTTCTCTCAAAAATAAACATTAAAAAAACCACACATGTATAATCAACCCTCCAAACCCATCACTTCACTGATGGTCCTCAGAGTTGGAAAAAAAGGAAATCACGCAGATGGCGTTAATAGGTGACCTGGCAAACGTGAGCTGGGGACGTCCGGGGCCCCTGGCTGCAGACACCCTCGCCCTCACCCTCTGTCCCCGCCAGCACGCGGCTCGGGTCTCAAAGCAGGCTTGCCCACCTCACCTTGAACGTGAACTTGGAGGCGCTCATCACTTCTATGATGTTGAAGGCAGCCCAGCTGATGTCATAGCCCAACATTTGTAACTGGTGAGGAGACAGGCGTGAGTTTCACTCACGTGCCCAGGCCTGAGCCCCGACACTCAACATCCCGTCTCAGCTCGTACAGGACTGAAGGCCGCGCCCGAACAGCGGGCCTCTCGCTGCTCTGCAGCCTTGTCTGCACATTTAAACCGGGGGCCAGTCAATCACAAGCACAGGATGACCGCTGCGGCGGAAATACCAGCGTCCGGAGGACTGGGTGAAATTCGCCCCCCCCAAGGGGACGAGGCGCCCGGCAAGCCGTCCGCCTCTCTTCTGACCAGCAGAGGGGGCCTGGCCCGGGCCACGGGTCGTCATGGCGTGCCTTCCCTCAACTTTGGGCCAAGGCCAGTGCCTGGATAGGCGGGTGGAAGGTGCCGATGGACAGACGGAAGGGGGGAGGGAGGGGTGGGGGTAACTCGGAAGCGCGCAGAGCGAAGCGTCCCGGCACTCACGTAGGTCAGCTTGCAGACGGCATTCGCCTTTACCGCGATGTTGTCTTGCTTCAGCTCCTGCTTGATCTCGTCAATGCACTGAGAGATGTACTTTGCCTGAAAGGGAAAAACGTGCTGAAAAATTGCAAGCGTCTGAAACAGTCAAGAAGGCAGCCCCGGTGGGAGTCCCCCGGTCCCATGAGCGCAGGAAGGCTCGTGGGTGTCCGCGGCTGGGGAGGGGGAAAGGGGGGCGGAGAGCTGAGGGGGACGGGGCTCCTTCTCGGGGAGAAGGCCCTAGAGCTGGCCGCGGCGACGGCAGCACGGCTCCTGGACGCACCGACGAGAAGCCACACGGGCGCTGCGGGCAGCACGCGAGGATCTGACAGGCGGTCGCTTAGAAAAGCCGTCCCGTGCGGCGCGTGCCGGGGCCCCGTCCTGAGGACAGGGGCAGGGAGAGCCGCCCGCCCGGACGTGGAAGCAGGCGCCCCAGCGTCTGTTACTCCGTTGCCCCAACTTGTGTGTGTGGCTGAGGTTGTCTTTTGCTTGCTTTCTTTATAAGATTTTATTTTTGGGGCGCCTGGGGGCTCAGTCGGTTGAGAGTCTGGCTTCAGCTCAGGTCATATCTCACGGTTCATGGGTTCGAGCCCCGCGTCGGGCTCTGTGCTCACAGCTAGTTCAGACCCTGGAGCTGCTTCAGATTCTGTGTCTCCCTCTCTCTCTCTGACCCTCCCCTGCTCACTCTCTCTCTCTCTCTCTCTCAAAAAAAAAAAATTTATTTTTAAGTAATGTCTACACTCACCGTGAGGCTTCAACTCACAACCCTGAGGCCAAGAATCACATGCTCTTCTGAGCCATCCAGGCGCCCCCTAGCTGTCACTTTCTGTTGCAAAGTTTTAAAAAGAACTTTACAGAACATTAAGACACAGAAATCTTTCCGGCCCTCTCTCTGGTTTTAACAACTCGCACACGAGCCTTGCACACGAGCGGGAAGTAACGCCCAGGTCCTGCAGTCCACCTGCTGACACAGGCTGCCCCACACCAGCCCGCCCCGCCCCGCCCCTGCCCCAGCAAGCTCGTGTCTCCAGGGTCCCCCACCGGCCTCCCACCGGGCACCCTAGCATGTGTGTGCCTTGCGCTGTCCCCACCGCATGCATGCGGACCACCTCATCTATTTGAAGGATGGACACTTGCATCTTTCCCGCCTTTTCAGCTCCTGCGAGCTGCATGCAGTGTCTGTGGGGACGCGGTTTTAGGATCTTTCCCTGGGCCTCCTCGCTGATCCCGCACGTCTACCACTCACTCGGGTTTGACCCGAAGCAGTACCGGTGTGCCCCCTGGGAGCGCCGGGCACGAGGCTCCTGGCACCCCTGGCCCAGAGACACACGCAGCCTCAGAGAGAACCCACGAAGCCAGTCTGTCTGGTCTGTGCCCCAGGCCCGCACGTGCCCAGCACTCCACGAAGCACAGGGAGGCCCCTGTTATCTGACCAACAGCAGCCGCTAGAACGCGCCCGCCCAGCCCTGCAGCCGCCGTCGGGATTCAGCGGTCAGACTCCTGCCCCAGGTGCCCGCTCCACGCCTGTCCCCCAAGGCCACAGCCGCAGGCTCCGCCCACAGGCGGTTTCATGAATACCTGACCGGAGCCCCAGGAGCAAGTGTCACTGTATCCTCCCAACAGGCTTCGAGTTACCAACTCCCAGGTGGGAATCTTCACGTACTGTCCCTGCGCACAGATGGCCCCTCCCGCGTCCTCAACCACCCGCTGAGGGGGGACAGCCGGGGGGCTGGCCTGCTGAGTGGTGGGCATCACCTCCTGACCCCGGGGCCGTGAGCTCAAGCCCCACGTTGGGCGGGGAGCGCACTTCGAACGAACAGATGGATGGGATGGAAGAACAGGAACACAGCGACATGCGTGGGGGGGCTCACGCCGGGAAGACGGGGACCAGAGACGGCCCCAAAGGACAAGTCCAGGTTCTGCCGCTGAGGGACCCACCGCACGCGGCACGTCTGCACACGGCCTGGGGGGGGCCAGGCCGAGTCCACATCAGTCCCAGCCCCCCCCCAAACACGCAGCGCAACCAACAGAAAACTCCAAGAAAACCGCACCCACGTGCCTCCAAGTCACACGGCCAGAAATTGGAAATTGGGAGAAAATCTTTCTTTTAAACTTCACATGTTAATTTAAGTAACCTCTACACCCAACATGGGGCCCAAACTCGCAGATCAAGAGCCACAGGCTGCACCGGCCTCGCGGGCCAGGCCTCTGGGAGAGAACCCGGACCGCAGCCGGAGGGAAAGGCCACGCCGCGTGCAGGGGACGAGGTGTCCCCACGGCCCGGCGCCGCGGCCGACCAGCGGTCTCTACCGAAGACCACGTGACCTCGGGAACACAGGCAGGCCCACGGAGCACCCGGGGACACTCCCGGGGGAAGGGGACCAACGAGCCTCACAGAAAGGCGGCTGACTCGCAGGAAAGCCCTGCCTGAACATCAGCTTCGGGCAGAGCAGAGGCGCCTGGCTCACGGCGGCCGCGGACGGACAGGCGCCGAGGTTACAGAGGACCGAAGAGCACGCGCTCCCGCAGGAGCTCAGCTCGTAGCCCGGACGGAGTCACAGGAAGTTAAAGGGAAGAGCAGCGAGCGCCGTGGCCGCGTGGGTGTTCTCACGTACACACGACGTCGCTAACAGCAGGGACAGGCGGGTCAGGGCGGCGGGCGGGTCTGTGTCCGGGGGGTTCTGTGAAAAGATACACTAAATTTAAAGCCTAAGGTGTGAATGGCTACATCTCGTTGGGACTCGGGAAAAAAAGAAATCAGAAGTGTGAGCGTGATTCAGTTTCTCAAATAGTTACACAAGTACCGAAACGGAAGACGCTCTTTCTGCATCTTCTCCTTCGTCAAGGATTTCGCCTAGAACAAAGGACACGAACGTCCCCACGATGGGAACTCCCCGGCCCTGGCCACTCAGCAGGTTCCCTGGAACACTTTCTCCCCAGACGCCCGCCCCCAGCACCGAACTTACCAACCTCTCCCCGCGCCGCGCACCCCGTGGGTCTGGAGGCCCGCCCGCCCCCACAGTGCCCACTCACCCTCCCCCACCCCGACAGCCTCTTCGTCATGGACTTGGGATCACACAGTGTGAGTGTGTCACCTCCTCAGCCTGGCTTCCGTCACTGAGTGCCATGCATCTGAGGCTCCTCCGTGTCTCTGTGAGGCCTGATGGCTCGATTTTAGGGCCGGATGGACCACAGTCCATCCGTCACCTGCACGGACCAGTTCATCCATCTATCCACCTGTTGAAGGGCAGCGCACGTGCTCCGTCCTTGACATTTTTGAGAGGTTCTATGAACTGTCCCAAACACGTCAGCTCTGTCCCTGCCCACGGCGGTCTGCGGGCCCCGCCGGGGTTGAGGTCCCACAAGCCCAGTGTGCATGGGATGTTCTGCCGATTCTAAATCAGTGTTCAAGCCACTCAAATTTCTCAGATCAGAAAGATGTCAAATCCTACAGCAGCCGGGACAGGCTGGGGAGGATGCGATCCGCCTTGTGAAGAATGACCGGTCGCTGGCCACCGTCGTCATCACCGTTTCAGTATGTGCTAACGCGAAAATGCGGGGAAAGTCAGGTGGGGAAATGGAAAAAGGTTCTAGGACTACACTCAAGTGTCAGCAACGAGTGTGGACGCATGCTCACACTCCTCGTGCCGTGGAGGGGCTCCAACGCCCCCGTGGCCAAGAGGAGCCACGGCAACCGGGGAGGGGCAAGTCTGAGGCCCCGGCCCCCCCCGGCCCCCTCCCCGTGCGCACACCCACTGAGTGGCACCTGACAGCTAATCACGGTCATTCTCGTCTCGCTCCTGGCCCGTGTCACTCTCGGCTCTCACACGGGACAGGCGCCGAGAGGCAGAAGGTCCAGCTAAGGGGCAGGAACACCATTCAAAAGACTGCGGTGCAAATCCATAAAGACAGAAGCGGATCAGGGGGCTGGGGGAGGATCTGTAGATGGACACGGGATTCTTTGGTGGCAACAAAAGTATTCTATAGTGACACTGTGCTGACGGCTATACATTTGGTTTTTTTTTTTTAATTTTTAACATTTATGTTTGAGAGACAGAGACAGAGGACGAACAGGGGAGGGGCAGAGAGAGACACACACACACAGAATCGAAAGCAGACTCCAGGCTCCAAGCTGTCAGCATAGAACCCGATGTGGGGCTTGAACTCACAAACTGTGAGATCATGACCCGAGTCAAAGTTGGTCGCTCAACTGACTGAGACACCCAGGTGCCCCTATATGCTTCTTTTTTGGAGAATGAGAGGCAGAGGTCGGGGGAGAGAGAGAGAGAGACAGAGACAGAGAGACAGAGAGACAGAGACTATCTCAAGCAGGATCCACGCTTAGGATGCAGCCTGACGCAGGGCTCGATCTCACAACCATGAAATCATGACCTGAGTGGAAGAAATCGAGTGGGAAGCTTAACCGACTGAGCCACCCTGGTGCCCCGCCCCTGTACACTTCTAGAAACACTAAAAATCACTGAACCTCAGGACACTTGTCTGGCTCAGTCGGGAAGCATGTGACTCTTGATCTCAGGGTCGTGAGAGTACCTAAATAAGATTTTCTAGGAACATCACTGGACTTCAAGCTTAAAGCAGGCTAACGTCACAGTAAGCCAATCGCATGACAATGAAACTGCAGGGAAAATCACGCTGGGCCATCTAGAACCTGGGCCACCCAGAACCGTCGGGACGGGCCTCTGCTTCCGGGTCTGCGCAGACTCGGCGCTCCGCTGCAGCCGCTCACCCCTCGTATGCCTCGGTGGTGCAGACGGCAGCCCGCACGCCCAACTTCGCCACCCCAGCTGCCCCGACAGTGGCTTAAAGGTCCGGCTCCTCCCGCTGAAAGAACATGTGCCTGGTGGACCCCAAGCACAAGCAGGAGGGGATGCTACACAGCAGGGTCCCGCGGCGGGTACAGCCAGCATGTGGCCAATGTAAGCAGCGATGGAGAAGCCAAGACGGGGGGGGGGAGTGAGGCTGGCGTCTCTGTGCCCTGCACAGCCCAGCAGGGCAGGGGTCCGGTTTCAGTCGGGGGTTGGAGGGAGCCTACTTGGACTTCCCTACTTTCCACCTCTCACCCCCACTCCCTAACCAGGGGTGCCCTGCAGGGGACAGCTGTGGTTGTCATCACGGGGCTGGGGGGGGGGGTCCTGGCACCGCACGAGCACCCAGGACGGCCCCACAGCACTCAGGGAAGGAGCCCGGCCTCGGGGGAACCTAGCCCACCATTCCTTCCCTCCTCCCCTTGCTCCTGGGCGCTCCAAACCGGGGTGCAAAGGACAACAGCAAGGAAGCCAGTTTGTATGCAGACATACCCCGCCATGAGCCCACACCCCCACCTGTGGCCAGGCCACGCAGTGTGCCTTCAGCCCAGAGCAGCAGCCAGACACACAGGAAAAGCGACCAAAGCCCCCACGAGGCAGCGTCACTAGGGACACAAATGACCACACGCAGGAAGGCGTGCCCGGCTGTGTTCACGGTCAGGGACATGAAAAGGGCTGTCTGTCCTGCCTGCATGGCTGTTCGGATCACTCCACAGGCGCCCTGGGGCATCCGTGGCCTGCTGTTGGGACTGTGCACTGGCAAAAGGGGGGGACAGGCAGGGGCCACATCCACCTGCAAGTCGGAGGCTGCGGGAGCCCCTCACGGCAGCATCCCCACCTGGACACAGTCGCTCATAAAAGGCCCAAGACTGAAAACCGTACCCAGGTGTCCGGCAGCAGTCAGATGGATGACAACGTGCCGCAGACCGAGAGCGGGCCGCCGGGTGCGCATCCAGCCGGAGCAGCGGCAAGAAGCCAGCGGCAGAGAGCTCGGCGGAGGGCAGAAGTAAGCCCCTTCCCCGCTTACACTGTCTCTCTCTCTCTCTCTCTCTCAAAAATAAATAAAAACTTAAAAAAAAATTTAAAGAACGAACTTTAGAAGTCATTTGGGGTTTCCCCCCGTCATATCCAAAGTTTAGACGCAAGGATAGTCCTACGTGGACTTCACCCTCCCTGCCTACATTATTTGCGCTATATCTTAAGGATTAAAAATAAATTCAAACACCCCAGAAACATATGAATTAGACCACTGCTTTTCAAACTTTTGGGACTCATTTTAATAAAAGTGTTTCCATAGTAACCCAATATGCACGCAGGCACACACTTAAGTTGTTACACGCTGAAGTAAGCGTCAACAAACGGCAGGTACTCTACGTGCGTACAGGACTGGGATTTTCTAGGTTCTTTTTTAACATAACCTGTTACGTCGAATTTACAGCCCACTGAGGGATCAGAGGCTGAGGTCTGGAAAGACAAGGAGACAGCTCTGTGGGTGCCCTGATACCACGCAGAAGCCACGTTACACCACCCACAGTGTCCTCAGAAGCAAGGAGTGGTGGCTGTCACCTCCACTTAAAAATGTTTTTAATGTTTACTTATCTTGAGAGAGAGGGAGACAAAGAGTGAGCAGGGGAGGGGCAGAGAGAGAGGGAGACACAGAATCTGATGCAGCTCCAGGCTCTGAACTGTCAGCACAGAGCCCGACATGGGGCTTGAACCCACTGACCGCGAGATCATGACCTGAGCGGAAGTTGGACGCTCAGCCGAGGTAGCCACCCAGGCGCTGTCACCCAAACTTGGTACCAGAGGCACCTCCCAAGTCACCCGGTCAATAAGTCCAAGGCCTTGGACGCAGGTCTGCCGACGTCCGCACCACACCCGAACCCCTCGAGACCGCTGCGCTTCCGCGGGGCCTTTCCAGCCCTCACGTGAGTGATGCCAGCTAAGGTCTACTCCAAACGGTCAACTTTGGAATGCGCTCACTGCTGCGGGGAAATGGCGTTGTGGGGAGTCCTCACCGGGTGCGGCGGGGAAGACGGGAAGGGCCCAGTCCAGCCAGAGAGGGGAGAGCCAGCCGGGCGACGAGTCACCTGTGCCGTGCCCAGCCTGCAGATCACCCCCATGTGCCGAAGAGGAAACTAGGAGGCCAAGACGCCACGTCCTCTGGGACTCGCGGGCGCCACGCGGAACCCGGCTTTAACGGCCCCTCCACCTCCAGTACCCGGTGACAAGGGCTCCAAGCCCTGGACGCGGGGCCAGCCAGGGACAGCGTGCTTCCCCCTAACTGGGGCGGGCCGCCGCCCCTCGGGATCCCAGAGCAGGCTGACCCATACCATCCGGGTGACCAACCAGGGCACAAAAGAAACAGATGGGTGTGAACAGGTTGTAAATTTGCTTGGCCCCTCCAGGTTGTGAAGCAAAACCCAGGCCGGCCAGTCATGCTTCCATCAACCCCGAAGACCAGGACTGAGTTAGACACACACCAGGACCACCTTGAGCTGCAGCGGCTAACTGTGCAAAACCAGGGGGAGCCCAGGAAGGAAAGGTGCAAATGACGGCCCAGCCAGGTCAGACCGTTCTGACGGCGGCAGGAACGCCGCGCACACGGACCGCACACGGACCTGACGCCTCTGGCAAATTCCTTTCCTTCCCCGCACTTCCCACCCCGAGGAGCCCGACTTCCGCGGCGCCATGGTGAGGAGGGCGGGTGTCGTCCCGCCACCGGGCAGCCTCCCCCTCTGGCTGGGAAAGCGGGGGGCGCCGTCATGACCCCTTGTCCAAGTGGGGACTGATACCTCCTCAAGGAAGCCGGCGGCCTGGTGGCCAAGGACTGGCCCTGTTCCTTTCAAATCTAGGTCACAGGCTGGGGGGAGGGGCGCAGGGAAGGAAACGGCGCCCCCGGTTACGATTTTACTTGTGGACAGCCGTTCCCTCGCCCCGACTTTCGGGTTTCTGGTAGAAGGCGGCTTCCCCATTCCAGGACTCCTCAGTGGCTTCCCTATTTTGAATCAGGGCTCCCGCCGTCTCCCCTCCCTCGCTAAGAGGGGCGGCCCCACCTTCCCGGGAGCTCGGGGCCAGGAGACCAGGCCTGATTTCCGGGCCGGGCCCCGGAGGGCCACCTGGATGCGCACCAGTCTCCTACTGGTTCCTCCGGGGGCGGCCCGCGGAGAGGCGGGCCCCCCACCCAGGAGTCCAGAGGCCTGGAGCGGACTTAGGGCCCTCCGAAGTCTCTTCCCGGGCCACCTGCGGCGACGGGAAGGCGGGCCTCCATCGCCCAGAGGATAACTGAGGCTACAGGGGACCCCCCGGAGGCAGGGCCCCCAGGTGATCCGACACACACGGGCGGTACGGGAGGTCCTGAGAATCGCGGCTCGCTTCCCGTCAGGGGTAAACTGAGGCTCAGGCAGAAAGCGGCGTGCGGCGGCCCAGGTCGTAAGCAGGAGGGGCTGGAGTCGGGCGCGGGGCCTCCGGGGGCGAGCAGGAGGCCAGAGTCGGGGTCCCAGGTGGTACTGGGGTCGGGCAGAGCCAGGACGGCCCCGCAGGCGCGCCGGGCTCACCTCGTCCTCTTTGTGGTTGCGGATGCCGCGCACCAGGTCCTGCAGGTTCTTGTCGAACATGCGGTCGATGCTGCCCTTGACCATCTTGAGGGCCATCGCGGCGGATGCCGCCGGGCTCGAGCCCCGGGAGGCCCGCTGCAGGGCACCGAGCGGGGGCCCGGGGGCCGCGCCTGCCGTCCGCGGAGCGCTGCGCTGCCGGCTGCCGCGGTGGGGCGGGCTCCCAGGCCAGGTCGGCGGCTGTCCGCGGGGCGGCGGCGGCGGCGGCGA
The DNA here is from genome assembly GCA_004023785.1 of Mungos mungo. NCBI lineage: Eukaryota > Metazoa > Chordata > Mammalia > Carnivora > Herpestidae > Mungos > Mungos mungo. The sequence continues at coordinate 89,760 of PISW01004313.1, read as the reverse complement.
CCCGCTCCACAGGCCGCGCTCGCACTCCCGCTCCCCTCCGGCTCCGCGCCGCTGGCAAATGGCGGACAAGATGGCGGCAGGTCAGCTGACGACGGGCTCCCCGGCCCGGCGGCCCGCCCCCGGAAGCCCCGCCTCCCCCAAGGGCCCCGCCCCTGCACCTCCGGGCCACCACGTTTCCCTGGCGACGGCGCCCAGCCAATGGAAACTCAGACAACGCCCTCTCCGTCCGCCTCGCCTCTTCCCCTCCGGCCTAGGGCTCTTCTCTGTCATTGGTCAGCGGCCCTCGGAACTCCACCCACTTCCTTGTTTCGGGTTCTAACCACGCCCCCCCGGATTGCTCTCCCTGCCCCGTCGCTGAACTAAGTGACAGCTGTGGGTGGGGCCTGCTGTGGGCGGGGCTCCCACGTGGAGCTTCTCGGGCAAGTTCCTGGGAAGGAATCCAGCCAGCTCCGCCTTTACTGAATCGGAAAGCTGACACTGCTTGAGACGCCCCAGACCCGACGCAGCGGGGAGCGGATGTGGTGCCTCCCGCGCGTCTCACGAAACCCCGTGACAGGAGCAGGACCGGAATAACAAGTCCACGTGGGGGAATGGAGGCCCGGAGCTGGGGGTCCGGTGAGGCTGTTCGCTCCACACACATTCGTGGGGGCCTACTGGGTGCCAGGCGACAAGAAAGCGGCGCCCGCCCTCCGCATGCACCGCTACCACAGCAGAAAGGCAAACCACCATCTGGGATGAGATAGTTGCAGTGTATCTATATCCGACTAAGGGCTGCTATCCACAAGAGCAGAGCAAAACAAAAAAATTCTACAAATCACGAAGAGAAAACCAACCCAGTTAAAATATGGCATGCACTTCACACACACAAAAACACCCCAGTGGCCAAAAGATGTGAAGCAGAAGGTACTCTATCTCTTTGGTCATCAGAGAAACGCCAATTTGAAGGACAATGAGATGCCTCTACCACTACGAGAATGGCTGCAGTGAGAAAGAACGACAGATCAAGGGTCATAATGATGTGGAGCAGCTGGGATTTTGTTCTGATTCTCCAGGGGGGAATATAATACTACACAACTGCATTGGAAATGTCTGGCGTGTGTGTTTGGTTTGGCTTTTAAGCAAACTCTACCCCCAATTCGGGGCATGAACCCAAGAGCAGGAGATGGAAATTCGCCGGCTCCACCGGCTGAGCCAGCCAGGCACTCCTGCCTGTGTGCTTTAAAGATAGCATGTAGACCCTGTGCCCCAGAAATTTCACTACTGTTCCCGGCAAGAGTGCAAAAATACATCCACCACAGACTCCGATGAGGATGTTCGCAATCTCTGTATTTCTATCCATCAAAACTCCAAACAACCCAAACGTCCATCAACAGAGAATGGACGCACCACTTTGCAAACAGCATACCATGGAATACCACACAGCAGTGAAAAATGACCGATTACTAATACACAGAACAAAATGGATAAATTGCACAGACACGATGTAGAGCAAAACAAGCCCCACAGAAAGGAGCGTGCGTGATACGATTCTATTAATGTCAAGTTCAGTTACAGGTAAAACTGACCTATGGTAAAAAGAATGAAATAACTCCTTAGAGGTTCCCCAACTGTACAGAGGAGAAGTGGAGACTGGATCCGTAAGTTCTGGCGTATACATGCAACTGATTCCTGACCAGCTGTTAAAAGAAAATAGTAAGTAACCCCTGTGGGAATTACCCTCCCACCCTAAACAGCAGGAGAACCGCACCGAATACATGAAACAATGGTTTTCAGGCCGCACATGAGAGGCAGTGCAGGACGATGACCCGGGAGAGAAGGGGCAAACAAGAGGAGCCCTAGAGTTGTTCCTGGGGTCTGCCTGCAGGCCACATCCGGACGGTGACCAGGAGGGAAAACCCACAGAGAGCACAGTGGTTTCAGGAGATGACAGAGGCGGAGAACGGGAGAACTTCCAGGGCAGTGTACCAGAGAGCAGAGAGCTATCTTGAGAAAGGACTCATAAGTTTTCACAGGTGTCCCCAGGAGTCTTTGACTGGAGTCACTGCATGTGCATATGGTGATGCTCTACTAGGCAGAAAAACCAGTGGCTGAGAAACGGGGAACAGAACATAAACTTCTAGTCCAAAACAATGCGGTATGAAAAATGCTTCCAGCATGAAATTAGCAATTGAGTAGGCATTGGGAATTGAAGATGGCTGGTGGCATCGAAGAATTTATAATAATCCCTAGTGAAATTGAACATTTTATAATAAAAACTGTCTAAAGTGAAACGCACAGAGGACAAAAATGCTTACAGCATGAACAGAACCTCAGTGACCTGCACAAGGATATCAGGGAATCTAACACGCGTATAATTGGAGCCCCAAGGGGCACCTAGGTGGCTCGGTTGGTTAAGCATCCAACTCTTTTTTTGTTTGAGAGAGAGAGAGAGAGAGAGAGAGAGAGAGAGAGAGAGAGAGAGAACACTAACGGGGCAGGGGCAGAGGAAGAGGGAGACGGGGGGTCCCAAGCAGCCTTCACATTTAGCGCAGAGCCTGAAACAGGATTCAATCTCACGATTCTGAGATCATGACCGTGAGATCAGGATCTGAACCAAAACCAAGTGTCAGGCACATAACCAACTGAGCCACTCAAGTGCCCCAAGTATCTGACTCTTGATCTTGGTCTTGATCCCAGGGTTGTGAGTTCAAATCCTGCACTGAGCTCCATGCTGGACATGAAGCCTACTTAAAAAATAAATTAATTAAATTAAAAAATAAAATAAAGCAGGGGCAACTGAGTGGCTCAGTCAGTTGAACATCTGACTTTGCCTCGCATCATGATTTTGTGGTTTGTGAGTTTGAGACCCACATCGGGCTCTCTGCTGCAGCATAGAGACTGCTTGAGATCCTCTGTCTCTGTCTCTCTCTGCCCTTCCCCTGCTCATTCCTCTCCCCTCCTCTCTCTCTCTCTCTCTCTCTCTCTCTCTCTCAAAATTAAACATTTAAACAAAACAAAACAATTATAGGTAAAAATAGAATTAATTTTGAAATAGTCAATCCAACATAAGACAAATGAAGAGGAAGAAGATTACAAAGAACAAAACAGAACCATAGCAAATAGCAAGGTGGTAGATTTAAATCTAGCCGTAACAAGGGCGCCTGGGGGGCTCAGTTGGTTGAGCCTCTGACTTTGGCTCAGGTCATGATCTCACGGTTCGTGGGTTCGAGCCCCGCGTTGAGCTCTGTGCTGACAGCTCGGAGCCTGGAACCTGCTTCCGATTCTGGTCTCCCTCTCTCTCTGCCCCTCCCCGCTCATGTGCTGTCTCTCTCTGTCTCAAAAAAAAATTATTTAAAAAAAGAACAAGATTAAAGGACTCTGGAGTTTTCTTAAAGTTTATTTAGTTTTTAGTGATCTCTACACCCAGCCCCGGACTCCAAGTCTCATGCTTTCTCACCTGAGCCAGGCATGCACCCCTGGAGGACAACCTGTCTTTAAGATTTATTGTAAACTTATAGTAATCAAGACAATAAGAAAAAAAACCCCAAAGAGGGTCCAAAGAATAGATTCACGGTCATATTGTTAATTGATTTGCAACAAAACTGCCAAATAACTCAATATGGAAAACAATAGCCTTTTCAGCAAATGCCACTGTAACACCTGAATATCAAAATTAAAAAAAAAAGTTGTTCTTAATCTTTTTTTTTTTAAGGAATCTCTACAGCCAACATGGGGCTTGAACTCATGATGGCAAGATTGAGAGTTGTATGCTCTATTGACTGAGCTGGCCAAGCCTCCCTATCTCTATTATTTTTTTAATTATTATTATTTAACATTTATTTATTTTTGAGAGAGAGAAACAGCGTACGAATGGGGGAGGGGCAGAGAGAGAAGGATATGCAGGATCTGAAGCAGGCTCCAGGTTCTGTGCTGTCAGCACAGAGCCCAACGTGGGGCTCGAACTCACAAACCAACCGTGAGACCATAACTGGAGCCAAAGTCAGATGCTTGACCGACTGCGCCACCCAGGTGCTCTCCGTGTCTGCTCTTAATGTACGTACACAAATATAAGTCAGAATGGATCACGGACCTAAATGTAGAGGCTAAAAGTTTAAAACTTCTGGAGGAAGTCATCAGACAAAGTTTTTAGGACTTTGATGCGGCATGATTTTTTTTTTGATAGAATACAAAAAGCACAAACCATTTTTTTGAAAGCAATAAAGTTTTTAAGTTTACCAAAACATAAAAAAATGCTCTTGAAGAAAATTTTTAGAAAGTGATAAGACAGCACCACCTGGGGAAAGTATTCACAGTAGATAAACGACAAATAAAAAGAAAATACTAAGAAATAATACGAAAATAAGCCACACAATTTCTTAAACAAATTAGATTTGAACAGCTGATACTTTACCAAAGAAGATTATGGATATCCATCCACTAAGCACGTGAAAAGATACTTGTTATATTAGTCACTAAGGAAATGTTTCCCAGTGGGTTATCACAATGTATCTATTAGTAAGAATAAACTTGAAAGCCTGTTAACACCACGTATTGGCAAAGATGCTTAGCAATTGGAACTTCCAGGCGGGGCTGGAGGAAACACAAAGTGACACCGCCATTGTGGAACATGGTTTAGTGGTTTGTTACAGAGTGAAAGATACACTTACCATATGCACCAGCAATCCCACTCTTGGGGATTTACCCAAAAGAAATTAAAACACATTTCCAGGCACAGACTTGTATGCAAATGATCATGGCATCTTTATTCATAATAGCCCAAAAGTGGAAACAATTTAACTATCCATCAACAGATGAATGGATTAAGGAAAAAAAAAAAAACGGTATGTCCATCCCACGGACTCCTTCTCAGCAACAGTGAGAGATGCCCTACTGACGCGTACAACAACTTGGGTGAATCTCAGAAACATTACACCCCAGGAAGGAAGCCAGACTCAAAACACTGCATACTGTCTCCTTCCATTCTATGAAATTCAAAAAACATAGCAAAACAATATTGACAAAAAACGCATCAGTGGTGACCTTGAGGGCAGGGATGAGGGGAGGGTTGACTACAAAGGAGAAAGAGATTTGGGATGCTGGAATTTTTTTTTATACTGTGATTATGATATAGTTATACAACTATAAAAATTGCCAAAACATGGGGCGCCAGGGTGGCTCAGTCGGTTAAGCATCTGGCTTCAGCTCAGGTCATGATCTCAGGGTTCGTGGGTTCGAGCCCCGTGTTGGGCTCTGTGCTGATCGCTCAGAGCCTGGAACCTGCTTCAGGTTCTGTGTCTTCCTCTCTCTCTGACCCTCCCCTGCTCGCGCTGTCCCTCTCTGTCTCTCAAAAATAAATAAAAAACAGGAGTGCCTGGGTGGCTCAGTCGGTTAAGCATCCGGCTTCAGCTCAGGTCATGATCTCACGGTTCATGTGTTCGAGCCCTGCGTCGGGCTCTATGCTGACAGCTCAGAACCTGGAGCCTGCTTCAGATTCTGTGTCTGCGTCTCTCTCTGACACTCACCTGCTCGTGCTTTCTCTCTCTGTCTCTCAAAAATAAATAAAAAAACATTAACATTTCTTCAAATAAATAAAAAACATTACAAATTATTTAAAAATTGCCAAAACCTAATAAACTGTAATATTACAGCAAGTAAATTTAATTGTATGTAAGGTATGCCTCTCTAAAGCTGAGGAGGGGAATGCTCCAAGTGGCAGTGGCGGAGGGGGGGCAGATTTTACATTGGCAGGAAAAAAAAAAAAGTAAAAGATGGAAAAAGGATACACCATCCGAACACTAATCCTAAGAAATCCAGAGTAGCTATATTTCTATTAGAAACAAAAAATTCGGAACAAAGAATATTACCATGGATAAAGGAGATTACAATATATTGGAGGAGTCAATTCATCAAAAGGACATAACAATCCTAAACATGTATGCCCCTAATAACTATGTTCAAAATACACAAAGCAAAATTTGACTGAAATGAGAAGAAAAAATAGGCAAATACACAATATGACATCAGATATAAATATCCCTCTCTCAATAATTAGTAGAGTAAATGGAAAATCAGTTGAGATGTAGAAGACTTGAACAACCCTACCAACCAACAAAAGCAGTATGTGCATTCTCTTCAGAAGCACATGGGGCTATAAAAGATAAATGAATTAAATAAAAACAAAAGCACATGAAATATTCACCAAGATGATTGAATAATGAGCTGGGTCATGAAATATGTAATACATACAAATGATTGAATTCATGCAGAATAGTTTCCTATAATGTAATTAAAGTGAATATTAACAACAGATATCTGGAAAACCTCAAAACATCACTCCCTCCCTCTCTGCCCCTCTCTCTTTCGAGATAAATAAATAAACATAAACACTCACGTGAGAGCATGCTGATCTGTTGCTTCCCTTCCCTAACCGATAATATCTAAAGGGAGATACTTCATTTACCAATAAATATCTTGGGGGAGATATTTTGAGATTATGTAATATCTTGTTTCTCATCCTATTTTTCCTCTGATACGTTAGTGTTTATTGCATCTATTGAGTTCAGACTTGCAGGGACGCTGCATATCTTTTGGCTTTTCTATCTCATGGTCGTCTCCAAAACCCGTCTTCCTCATGCCTCAATATCCTCTTCCCAGAGGAAAACAGTGCTAACAGTGGTTAGCACTTGGGGATCTCCCTTCCGGATCTTTCTCTCTCCATTTTTGCACATTGGTCTCTACCTCTTCCACTGAGAGGCGAATGCATTTTCACACCAACGAGAGCATGCTGGGGCGCCTGAGGGGTTAGACCCGACTCCTGGTTTCGGCTTAGGTCATGATCTCATGATCGTGGAACCGAGCCCCACGTAAGGCTCTACGCTGACAGCGCACAGCCTTCTTGAGGTTCTTTCTCTCCCTCTCTTGCTATTTCTCAAAGTAACTAAATAAGCATTAAGAAAACACGAGAGCGTGCTGGTCTGTTGCCTTCACTCACCAATGTGTCTTGGATGCTGTGGTTGGCAGGATAATGGCCCCCAAAGATGTCTCTGTCTTAGTCTTTTACCATCGGAGGTGACTTACCCATATCTCATATCTCATAAGGTGAATCGTCTTATCTCATATGGATAAGTCACCTCCGATGGTAAAAGGGATTTTATAGACAGGACCCTGAGATAAGGATGACACAGGGACTGCCATCGGGGAGGGAGGGCAGCATCCTCACGAGGTCCTCATGGGAAGGAGGCAAAGGGTCAGAGTCAAAGAGATGGACACACTCATCTGCTGGCTGTGAAGATGGAGAAGCGGCCTCAGGCCAAGGAGACGGGGCCTCTGGAAGACGGAAAAAGCGTGAGAAGGGTCTCCCTGGGGCCCCGAAGGAACCAGCCCTGATCACACCTGGGTTTCAGCCCAGTGAGACCCTAGTAGGACTTGTGATCCAGAGTGTACTGAAGAACGGTTTTGACAAGGGCCGATTTTCACCTGAGGTTCTGTTGGACTGGCTGCAATATTTGGGACTTCCAGCAGGGAGCGGTGCTAGCCAGGTTCAGAGCAGGGGCCACTCTTCTCTGACAGGATCTTGGCTTGGAGCCCCCAGCTTGGTGTCTAGCCAGAGACACACGTGATCGATCCCAGCTCCAACCCTATTGCTTCTTTCATCCGTAAGTGACCCATCCATCCATACATCCGCCCATCACCCATCGTCCGTCCATCCATCCATCCATCCTCCCATCTATTCGTCCTTCTGTCTACTCATCCATTCATTCAATAACAACATACTGAGTGTCTACTGTGTGCCGGCTGTGGCACTGAACAGAGATGGAGGACAAGGTCATGGCCAAGGGAAGTTTTGGGGGAAATGACCAGGCAGATGTCAGGACAAAGTGAATGGTTAGAACAAACTTAGCTGGAAGAACAGAGAGAGAGTGGGTGTGATTGGAGCAGGGCGAGCAAAGAGGGGCCATGGGAGGGTGAGCTTGGCAAGGTCTATAGGCATCGCCTTGTAGGAGCATTCGCTGAGTGCTATGCCGTGTCCCACTTGTATGCCTCTATTTTGATCTTGGAGATCATGGGTGAGGGTCATCTCAATTTTCTCGCGATAGCAGAGGCTCAGAGAAGTGAGGTCAATTAACCGAAACCCCACAGCTATTAATTTTTCCAGATTTGAACCCAGGTCTCGTGTTTGTTTCCTGCTCCCAGCTACCTTTGCAGCTAACCGTGTCACTGCAGGGGACCAGCCCACGCACCAGAGTCCAAGGGTCCCTGAGTAGGGGGTTGGTGTCGGCGAGATATCTATAAGAAAGAACACAGACAACATGAATGGTGGAAGGGACCACACTGTACTGTGAAACTTGGTGTCTTATATACCACAGGTGATTACATCTTTCTTTTAATGATTACATTGTTTGCAACTTCTTAGGAATCACATGTTTCAGAATAGATCATTGTTTTCACGGAAGAGAGAACAGAAAATTAAAGACAGGAATGAAGTACAATACAGAAGATCAAAAAACATAATTTATCACTAAAAATACATCAGCAGGGGTCTTATTTTACGTATATAGTGTAATATTAACCGAAGCTTATGACAAGGCTATTTTTAAGGTTAACAATAGTCTGTGAGTAAGGTGCCTCTTACTAGGGGGGGAGTTTCAATCAGAAAATCTGCCCATTTACTGAAACCACAATCACCAAGAGGCATGAATAATAGGAGAACTAACCCCAGTCTCTGATCCATTCAGGTCAAGCAGTCAAGCGCACACATTTTCAAGCAGGGGAAGCAGGGTCCCAAAGGCCGCACAGCACTGCACCCCATCTCCCAGGACCTTCGTTCTCTTGTCCTGATCCTCAAATGGGGGGAGGGCCAACCGTTATCCAGGGTAGCGCCTTCCTAGACGAGGCTCGGGACTTTGCGATTATATACGCTCCCCCCGCAGGCTTTGCCGTCACGGTGGAATCACCTCCGCAGGCTTTTTGGCTGGAGGGGCCCCAACATGTCACCATCCACAGACTTTCTCATCTGTACTTGGCTTCGCTCCTTTGAAGCTCTCTCAGTCCAGTAAGGTGAACACTGACGTATTAGCCGGCAGGTGTTGCGCTAATGCTGAGTAACAGACTCCACCAGAGCTCACTGGCTTAGACCCTGATCCTCTGCTCCCATCCCCAAGTCAGCTGGGCACGAGAAGAGCTGACTGTGTCTTGGCTGGCCTGGTCCAAGCTCTGTGCTGTGCCGCCGGTACCCCAGGCACGGTGTGCTGGTGAGTGTTTAACATGTCTAGCGGGGGAGGGGGGCCGTCACCTTCACCGATCTCTGTGGTGTGAATACTCTCACTGGAGCTGATCTTCCATCGACCTTTGGGACATCGCCGAATACGGGGCTGGAAAGCGACGCGCATGGACCACTGCGCACTTAGCCCCTTCGGGCTGTTGAGACACGAGCACCAGAGACGGGCCCGGACCAACAGTGGATGTTTAGTTCTCCCACTTCTGGAGGCTGAGAAGTCCAAGGTCAAGGTGCTGGCAGGTCTGGTGTCTGGTGAGAACCTGCTTCCTGGCTCACGGACAGCGGTCTCTTCTGTGTCCACATGTGGCCGGACAGGTGAGGCAGCATCTGGGGCCGTGTTTTAGAAGCACGCTACCCCCTTCTTGAGGGATCCTCCTGCACGACCCAATCACCTCCCAGAGGTCCCTTCTCCAAATTTCATCACGTTGGGGATTAGGTTTTAAGATACGAATTTATGGGGGACAGTACCAACACGATACCTATAAAAAACGTGGAGATATATATAACCTATTTTCATGGGTCCAATAAAAGCATGTACAAAATGCAATAAATAAAACTGAGAGGATGGTAAAGCCACTACGAATGGTGAGTTTTGAGTATCGACTACCTTTGCTTTAAATACAACTTATTTAAGTGTATATTTATATACTCTAATTTCTTTGATGTTTATTTATCTTTGAGAGAGAGACAGACATGAGCAGGGGAGGGGCAGAGAGAGAGAGAGAGGGAGACAGAATCAGAAGCAGGCCCCAAGCTCTGAGTTGTCACCGCAGAGCCCCACTCAGGCTCGAACTCATGAACCGCGAGATCATGACCTGAGCCGCAGTCGGACTCTTAACGGACTGAGCCACCCAGGTGCCCCTAATTTAATTTCCAATACTGGCTGTGTCTAAAACCCAGGGCACAAAATCTCTAACTATTTAACAGTCGGCGCTTATGAGCCGTTGTGAGCTGACTTCGACTCTTCGACTCTTCGCAGGCGCCATATGGCTTTGTCCGCCTTCCTGAGGCCAGGCTGCTCCCCAGGGCCGTGTTCCTCTCCCAGGCACTTGTGAGCATCCTATTGGCCAGAGCAAGCCTGAGGCATCCCACCTCCCTGGGGCAGGGACACACTTCCTACAATTGGGAAAATGTCAACCTCGCCTGACAGAGCGTTGAACAGGGAGGGGTCAGGAGTATGGACGAAAACAAGGAAGCACATCTGCATCGTGTCTTCCTCCCTCCTTTTAAAATAATAACATCAGGGGCACCTGGGAGGCTCAGTCGGTTAAGCATCCGACTTCAGCTCAGGTCACGATCTCACAGTTTGTGGGTTCGAGCCCCGCGTCAGGCTCTGTGCTGACAGCTTGGAGCCTGGAGCTGCTTTGGGTTCTGTGTCTCCCTCTGTCTCTGCCCCTCCCCTGCTTGTGCTCTCTCTCTGTCTCTCTCTCAAAGATGAATAAACTTAAAAAAAGATTTTATTTTTTAAGTGAACTCTACACCCCACGTGGGGCTCTAACTCACAACCCGAAAACCAACAGTTGCATCACAAAGCCAGCCGGGCGCCCCTGAAAGTTCCAATCCGCTGACCAAGGTCTCTGCAGTGACCACGCCCGTCCAGGAGCCTACCAGGTCATCTCATTAGAACAAAAGATACTTCTGTCACCCAGGAAATGACAAGAGATCTAGGAGCTCAGGGTCGGGAACTGAGGGCGGAGACACAGTAAGAAGAACAAAAGATGTTCCCTGTGCTCTTATCAGTTAGGAAAGTGCAAGAGTTTTAGGGGCTCTAGATAGGAACTGGGGGACAGAGACGAATGTATATGCATGTTTTTATTATTTCACAATTTATAATTTACATACCATAAAATGAACCCCGTGAAACGTGCAGCTCAGTGCGTTTTGGTACAGCCACAGAGCTGTAAAACATCACTGCCGTCTCATTTTAGGACCGTTTCATCGCTGCAAAACAGAAACAAGAAAGCAACAAAACTCCCTCCTCTCCCAGCCCCTGACGGCCACTAACCTGGTTCCTGTCTGTGGATGTGCCGGGTCTGAACATTTCACAGAAACGGAATCGCACCCCGTGTGGCCTTTGGTATCTGGTTCTTTCCCCGAGCGGCGTCCACTCAGCGTCCGTCCGTGGGGTAGCGCGGGTCGGCGCCTGGCTCCGGCTCCTGGTTGAGCAACGTTCCTTCCAACGTATGTATAACTCGTCATCTGCTCACGGATATTCGGGTCGTTTCCACTTTCTGGCAATTATGAAAAATGCTGCTGTGAACCATGGACAAGTTTTGGTGTAGAGGTAGATTTTCATTTCTCTTAGGCATGTGCGTAGGAGTGGAATGGCTAGGTAATTCTACAGCTAACATCTAACGGTAATTCTACGTTTAATCTTTTGAGGAACGGCCAGGCTGTTTCCCAAAGCAGCTGCTGTGTTTCATGTTCCCACCAGCCATGCAGAGGTGTTTCAATGTCTGCCAATCGCCTCCAACACTTGATATTACCCGTCTTTTTGATTCTACACATCCCAGTAGGTGTGAAGCAATAGCTTGTTGTGATTGTGATTTGTGTTTTTTCCGACAGCTACTGACATTGAGTGTCTTTTCATGAGTTCATTGACGATTCGTACATCTTCTTTGGAGAAATGTCTATTAGATCTTTCCTATTTTTCAATTGGATTATTTTTATAATTTATTTTTTAAGCTTATTTATTTAGAGAGAGAGTGTGCATGTGCATGTGCGTGAGCAGGGGAAGGACAGAGGGGCAGAGTCCACACTGTCAGCACAGAGCTCAACACAGGGCTCGAACTCACGAACAGTGAGATCATGACCTGAGCTAAAATCAAGAGTTGGATGCTTAACCAACTGGGCCACCAAGGCACCCCCCAGTTGGATTATTTTTAAATTGTTGACTTGTAAGAGTTCTCTATATGTTCAAGATCCAAGTCCCTTATCAGATCCCTGATATAGCGCTATCTTCTCCCATTCCGTGAGTCGCCTTTTCATTTTCTCCGTGGTAGTCTGTTAAGCACAGAAGGGTTTCATTCCGATGATGTGTAATTTACCTAAATGATGTACACGCTTGTGCATGGTTTTTGGTGGATCAGTGCTCCCACTTCTCCTGGGTTCACGTCCAGGGTCCAGGGCTAAGTGTGTGTTTACGTTTAGTAGATGATGCCAGGTCTCCGAAGCGTGGGAGGAACTGCCCATCCCGGCAGCAGCGGCCGAGACTCCAGAGCTATAATATTCCTGCCAACGCTCGTTTGTCCTGCGTTCCGTGAACACCCGCACGTGGGTGGTTGTTACAGCCCCAGCTGGCGGGGAAGGAACCTGGATATTAGCGACAGAGGTGGCACCCGGCGTCCTGGTCGGAGGCAGAGCATGAGTCCTCAGGTTCAGAGTGAGAAAACGCCTTTCATTTCCGCCTGTGAGGTGCGGAGTCCCTAGGGCTAGACCGGGCGTCTGCGTGAACGATTTGGCACCTCCAGCCCCCAGAGACCCCAGTGCGGCTGTCTCCGTCCCCTGGGAGCTGGAGAGGCGGTCCCAGCAATGACCCCATCATCTTGCATCACCTGTGGTCCTGGGGGGATGCCAGGTGAGGTGGCAACAGAGGCGGGAGCCAGGCCTCCAGGGCGGTGGCTGCGGAGTCCGGGGTGGGAGTGGTCCCAGCCAACGCCCCACCAGGAACCCAGCCTGACAGCGGACCCCCGTCCTTGGTTTCCTCAGCTGTACAGCGGGGTGATGATACTCCCGGCCGGCCTAACTCATGGGGAGAAGGGAGAGCAAAGGTGTGAATTATACGGACGCTGGTAGTTGTAATGATGATAATTGGCATAATTACTGAGCATTTACTACAAGCTTTATCTATAGTCCTGCACGTAATGCCCATGTGGGGTCCATGCAAAAATCAGACTGATGGCTCTCCTCCAGACAGACAACTGCCAAGGGGCAGAAACGGATTTGAACTCACATTCAACCTAGGAGATCCACCTGCAATTTTCCCACAGAGGGAAGCTCTGATTGGGCCATAAGTCACTGTCCAACGCTTCTATTGGCTAGAATGCCTACCGAGCCGATAGGCTGCGTCCCCAACCTATGGCTGGTTGCTTTGGCTCGGGAGCCAATCCTTGTTAAGGAAGTGTGACCACATGGCCCGGTCACATGATAATAGATATGGCTACTCAGGAAGAGACTGGAGCCATTTCCCCCAACAGGCTGGTGTGTATTTGGTAGGTGTTTGGATTTCTGGGTAGGAATACCACCTAAGTCCAGGACTGCCCATTCAATTTGAACTTCAGGTAAACAGTGAACTTCATTTAGTGTAATGACCCATTAAATATTCAGGACATATTTTCATTATAAATATTGTCCATTATTTGTCTCAAATTCAACTTTAACTTGGAACCCTGTATATTTAATTGCTAAATCTGGCAATCCTAATTCCAGGGACTCCACTGCAGGCAGTTTATAGGGAGGAGAGAAGGAACCAATCAAAGGGAGAAGTCTAGGGAGGACTTTTCTCCCTGTGTGGGGACCACGTCTCTGGGTCGTCATTCCTGGCTGTACCTGCCCACACCCATGTTGCACCCCTGCTCTTCCCCAAGACCCTCCCCTCGCTCCTCCCACGAAGAGGAAAGTTGAAACATGGCTCATTTCTCTCTCCTTTTTTTGAGTAGCACAACATCCCCTGGAAGTTCGAACAGCGAACAAACCTACCTCGTTACGCTCATGCCAGAGCTGTGGCTCAGAGCTACCGAGTGCTTATCTGACATTAGCCACTGCTAAGCCCAGCTTCTTTCTCCGTGTTTGGGACACGGCCTTTTCCCCACCACCGCCCCCGGCACTTGTTAAAGCGCATCTCAACACCTCCAGGGACACCACTGTGGCTCCAAAGAGTTTGGTTTATTAATTTGCCACAGCATGAGACCACGTAATAGAGGAGGAATGGAGTGTCTCACCAAAGAAGGAAACAGATGAGAAGATTTATGGGAAAAGTATCGTTTAGGTGATATTTACATGCAGTGGCGTTCGATGGGCCCAAAGCTAGGCGGGGCTGGGAGCGAAGAGGCTGGCATCAGGTTGGGCTAAGGTGCGGACGCACGGCCCTGTTTCCTTGGAATCTGTTGTGTGAAATGTTGTATCTCGACAGCCTAGATGCTCTGCACCTGGTTTGGAGATCCAGACGCCTTCTCTGGGTTGAAGCGACCTGGAGGATTCAGACCCTTCAGAGAAGAGCAAGATGTTGTATTCCCACCAGTGAGACTGAAAATAGTGAAGATTACGGCAGACTCCGAATTTAGACAACAGCGTCGTCCCGCGCTCTAATGTGCTGGACAGAAGTGGCTTGTGTGGATCACACCACACACCTCTGTCCTGTCACGTGTAATGCCCCCAGCGGCCAGGCCTTGGTTTCTAGTACCATGATCCAACCAGAGGAGCCAGGGCTCTGCAGAGAGGGCTGACTCTAGACCGAGGGAATGTGCACCATGAGCCTGGAGCATCCCGTACTAACAGCAAGTTCCGGGAAAATCCGCTACAGAGATGGGGGCACGTCAACGGGACAAGGAACCAACTGAAAGAGCTCCAGTTCCCTGAAACTGAAACAATTTGTACAACGAAATAAAGCAATATTGGGTTAACCCCCAATTATAACATGAGTATCTATGACCCCATCTTGACATAAATAAGTTATTAAAGAAATAAGTGGGAAAATAGCCCTCCCAGACAGAAGAGTTCAAAGCAATTCACATAAACACTCAATCTTCAAGGAGGGGGGCATTGCTTCCAAATGACAAGTGTGGGCTGCGCGAGACAATGTCCTTCCAGGGAGCGCAGGATGGAAAGGGGGAGGGGAGAGAAAATTTACAGCGGAGACACCTGGCGACACACCTCAAACGAGGTCAAGATTAATAAGCGTGACGCATCTTGTTGAGAGCGGGACGACCCCTCCCCTCCCTGCTCTTCTTCCCTAAGACCCATCGCTCCAGACAAGCCCCAGCGGACAGACATTCTGTAAAGTGCCTGATCCGCACGCCTCCAGATTGTCAAGGTCATCAAAAACAAGAAAACCTAGAAACTGTCTCAGCCAAGAGGAGCGTAAGAAGACACGTCTACTAAATCCGATGCAGTCCCTGGACGGGCTCCTGGAACTTAACAGAACGTATTACTGGGAAAGTCCTGGAGACAGGAAGTAGATGATGGGAGCTGGAGGGGGGGAGTTGGGGGGGAGTTACATGTTTAGTGGGGAGAGAATTTCCATTTGGGAAGATGAAGTTTTGGAGATCGTTGGTGGTGATGGGCGCATAGCCCTGTGAATGTATTTAATGCCACTAAAATGTACAGTTAAAATGGCAAATTTTAGGGAAGCCTGAGAGGCTCAGTCTGCTGAGCATCTGACTCTTGATTTCGGCTCAGGTCAGGATCTCATGATTGTGGGATCAAGCCCCGAGGGCAGCTTTGCATTGACAGCACAGGCTTGGCTTTGGATTCTCTCTCTCTGCCCCTCCCCCACTCTCGCCCACATGCTTGCTCGCTCTCTCAAAGTAAATAAATAAATAATCTTTCAAAAAATTTTTTAATGTTTATTTATTTTTGAGAGAGAGAGAGATACAGAGCATGAGCGGGGGAGGGTCAGAGAGAAAGGGAGACACAGAATCAGAAGCAGGCTCCCAGCTCTGAGCAAATGGTCAGCACAGAGCCCGATGCGGGGCTTGAACCCACGAACTGTGAGCTCATGACCTGAGCTGAAGTCGGCCACTTAACCGACTGAGCCACCCAGGCGCCCCAATAATCATTTTTTAAAACTGGTAAATTTCATGGTATGTGTATTTTGCTGTGATTAAAAACAACAACAACAACAACAGACTCCACGAATCCTGTGTGCTTGACCAGCGGCCTCTGGAGTCCGCCGAGTGGTCAAAATCACAGAAGACAGAAGAGTTTTGTTTTTGTTTGCTCCTCCTTGTTTTTAATTAGCATGCTCAAACCAACCGGTATAATTTGAAGCCAAAACTTGGGGACCCTTGATGTTGTCCAGGAGTGACTTTGCATAATTCCTAAGAGGCGTGTCATTAAAGGGTGGGCGTTCTTCAATCACAGATCTGCCTACCGCACACCCATTGGGACTCTCCGAATGTGAAGATATTTAGAGATTCCAGGAAAGCGCTAAGCTCTTGGGCTGCCCTAGATTTCAAGGCTGATGCCTCACCATTCCCCAACTCGAGGCCAAGTAAGGACCTGGAGAAAAATAAAGAGTCCTGGGGTGTAGTTAGTGAGACAAAGCGGGCATTGGAACGTTAGAGACCCCAAAGCTTGGCCACGGCAGGCACATGATGGTGGGGGTAAGGATGGGGGGGGGGGTTCAGTACCATGGATAGCTCTGAGCTGCCCAGGAAGAGCGCAGCGTCCAGCTCCCATGAAAGTTGGTGGGGAGAATGCCGCAGGCAGGGCTGAGGGCACAAAGCAGGTGTACCCCCAGAGCGCAGGGACCTCTGCGCCCCTCTGTGGGGACGTGGTGCCCTCCAGTAGTTCTGCCCATTTCACTCATTGAGAGACTGGTTCCCGCTTTTCCAGACTCTGTATTCAGCTCTGCATTGCCTTCCTCCCGCCCACGGACGCGTGGTGTCCTGTGTGTGACAGCGCTGGTTAGTAGCCCTGCTGCGGATCAGCCCTGCTTGGCCACTCACTAGCTGCTCCTGACTCCGGTAAGTCCCTTAACCCCATCTAAGCCTTGGTGATTTTTTTTTCACTTGCAAAATGGAATGTTTATAAAGTATGGCATGTACATAAATGCCCCCCAAAGATGTCCACGTCCTAATCACTGGGACACATGAATAGGTTATGCAGAAAAAGGGAAGTGAGGTCGTAGATAGAATTGCAGTTGTGACGTAGCCGACCTTAAGATGAGGAGTTTGTCCTGGGTTATCTGGGGGGACCCAAGGCCAGGATAAGGCTCCTTAAAAGTGGAAGATGGTCAGGGAGATGCTGCTGGGTCTGGCAATGGAGGAAGGGCCACAAGCCAAATAATGCAGGCAGCTTCTAGAAGCTTCTAGAAGCTGGACAAGGCAAAGAAATGAATCCTTCCCTAGACCCTCCCGAAGGGAGGAAGGTCCTATTGATACTATGATTTTAGCCCAGTGCGTTAGTCAGGTTCTCTAGGTATAATGTATATATAAGAGTAAATGTGCTTTGTTTTTTAAAATTTTTTATGTTATTTATTTATTATTAACATTTATTTATTTTGAGAGACAGAGACAGATCATGAGCAGGGGAGGGGCAGAGAGAGAGGGACACAAATAATCGGAAGCAGCTCCAGGCTCTGAGCTGTCAGCACAGAGCCTGATGTGGGGCTTGAACCCATGACCCATGAGATCGTGACCTGCGCCGAAGTCGGCGCTCAACTGACTGAGCCACTCAGGCGCCCCAAATGCATGTTGTTTGAATTTGTGGGCCTTGTTTAGGGCAGCCACAGGAAACTGATACAGAAAGAATATTCCTCCTGGGTTCCTTACAGGGTCAAGTGAGACCGTGTGTAAAGTGCTTGGCTTAGCTCAGGCATACAGTCGGTGCTCGATAATTGGAAATGATTGAGTTGCCAAACAAAGTCCCATTGCAGGGAGCTCGGAAACTCTGGGGTTCAGAGGGGACAGTGGCCTGGATCGTGGAACAAGAGGAGTCTATGGTTCTTCACTTCCCTGCCGTGACCGCTGTCACTTCTGAGACTTTAAAGGGGGACCCCAGGAGCCAGCAGCCCCGCAGTTTCCCTGCTGGGGGAAAGTTGGTAAACTCACTGAGATTTTCCAAAGCACCTGCCAACCAGATGCTATTTTGTGCATGCTGGTCTTTAGCATGAAAAAAAAAACTTAAATTTTTAATGTTTATCTTTCATGGAGACAGAGAGAGGGAGAGACAGAGACGGAGTGTGAGCAGGGGAGGGGAAGAGAGAGAGGGAGACACAGAATCCGAAGCAGGCTCTAGGCTCTGAGCTGTCAGCACAGAGCCTGACGCGGGACTCAAACTCACAGGTTCTGAGATCAGGACCTGAGCAGAGGTCGGACACTTAACTGACTGAGCTACCCAGGGGCTCCACCATGAAAAAAAATTCTTGCTTATGGGCCTTGTTGGGGGAGCTGTCATAAATGCTGTCGGCATCATTGAAATGGTCACAAGCTAAATTTCCACTCGAAGAAAACATTTGTGTGACGGGGACGCGGGGTCGGGGACCCGCAGGGTCCAGGGTCCTGTGCAGTGTGAAGGAGGGAGAGGTAATCTGCGGCTTCCTGTGCTGTGAGCTCCCGTCATCCTAATCAGGGGTCAGCAAACCACAGCTCCTGGGGCTGAATCTGGCAGGAGAATGTTCGGGAGCTTTCTGTTACGTTTGGGGACGCAGGGGCGCCTGCCCCAGCCCGGGGCGAGCGTGGCAGGCGTGGGCAGGCAGCCGATCCCAGAAGGCACATGCCACATCTTGTGTCAGGTCTGGTGCACTTCCTGTAGAGGACCAGGGAGGCGGAGCTCTGGCTGTGGCAGCTCAGCCGTGCAGAGGTGGTGGAAAAGCAGTCCTAGATGACGTGTAAGTGAATGCGTGTGGTTGTTTCCAATAAAATTTTATTTATAAAAATAAGGGGTAGGATGGATTAGACCTTGCCCTAAGCCAGCTCTCCTTTGAAGAGAGAGGAGAGAGTATGGGCCCATAAAGCCCTCCCAAATATCTTCAAGAGGTCTGGAAGCTTTCACTCTTATCCTTTTACCATGAGTTCGCCTGCTGGAGGATGAGGCCAGAAAATAGAGACGAGCCTGCCCACCTAAAGCCCTTTAGACCAACCAGCCTACTGCTGATCCACTGATCATGTGTGTGTGAAAAATCCCAGGCAAGACCAGCAGGAGAGCTGTCCAGCTGGGCTCGGTCCGAAGGGCTAACCTGCAGGGCAAGGAGGGCCCCACATGACGATGGCTGTTTGAAGCCACTGAGTTTCACGGCGGCTTGTTACGCAGCAGCGGGTGACTGATACACATCGCGAAGCCTGGAGGTCGCAGAGCAGGGATGCGTGTTTTGACAGCTCTCCAGGGAGACCCTGCAAAGGCCCATGGCAAAGGGTGTGGACGTGCACAGGCCCACTGTAGGCAGAGACTCCAACAAGCTACTGCTTGTCCCTTCCGGTTACATCCGCCGCGATGTGTTTCTTGTGAGCCGGAAAGAGCCCACTTACATACAAGCGTGTTTATGTACGTACAGATTTAAATACAGATATGAGCTTGCTCAGCACGCTAATCTGCACCTTGCTTTTTTCACATCACAGATCGTGTAAATCTTTCTCCCTGAGGACATCTTTCCACAGTTTCATCTGCTGGACGCAACGGGAATGCAGAGTCTCGGAGGGGTCTCTATTTCTGGGCAGAAGCCTGTGCTTGTCTGGAAAGCTGGGTGTTATGATTATATTTGCTAGCACTTTTTAAAAAATTGGGATGGGGCTTTGGGTGGCTGTTGAGTGTCTGACTTTGGCTCGGGTCATGATCTCACGGTTTGTGAGTTCAAGCACCACATCAGGCTCTGCGCTGACAGCATGGACCCTGCTTGGGATTCTCTCTCTCTGCCTCTCCCCCACTCGCTCTTGCTTCCCCCCTCTCAAAAATAAAACAAAGATCAAAAAAATTAAAAAAATAAAAGATTGTGATAAAATACACTTAACATTTACCATCTTAACCATTTACAATTTTCATTTTTTATGGAAACGTAGTTAACATATTACGTTAGTTTCATGTGTACATGGTGATTTGAAAATTTACGTTATGAATTGCTCACCCCCATACGTGTGGTCGCCATTGTAACATTTCCAAGTGTGCAGCTCAGTGTCGTGAGTGAAGTACATGTACACTGTTGTGCAGCCGCCCCCACCGTCCGCCTCTGGAACTTTCCATCTCCCGGAACTGAGACTCTGTCCCCCTGAAGCACGGACCCCCCGCCCCCCAGCCCCACGCCTGGCTCCCACCATCCACTCTCTGTCTCTGTGGACGGGACTCCTCTGGGGACCCCCTGTGAGTGGGGTCACGCAGGACGTGTCCTTCTGCGTCTGGCTTCAGTCACCGTGCACATGTCTCCGGGTCCGTCCACGCGGTGCAGGCGCCCTTCCTTCCTGAGGCCGGATTATATTCCAGTGCGCGGATGGACCACATTGGGTGTATTGATTTATCCCTCACTGGACCCCTGGGGTGTTTCTACCGTGTGGCCATGGTGAGTCCCCCTGCTGTGAGCATGGGTGTGCAAACGCCTGTTCGAGTCCCTGTTTCCAGTTGTTTCGAGTACGAGCCTGGGAAGGAAATGACTGGATCACTGAGGAGCTCAGTGTTTAATTTTTGAGCACCTCTAAACCGCTTTCCAAGAAGCAGGTTACATCCCCACCACCCCAGACCTGGTTTTATCCTATTCTGGTCTTTCCTCTTTTACTCTGCGGGATGACGTGTGTACGAAACAGACACAAGGGCGCGGATCTCGGGTGACTCTAGCTTGATGCACCCCTCCCCCTCTCTGTCTGCATCTCCAAGTCGCCAGCACCCGGACCACAAGGTGGAACGTGTCACCCCCTCCTCAGTCAGCGCCCCAACCCCTAGAGACAAACTGTACCTGACTTCTGACACCGTTCATTCATTTTCCCGGTTTTGAGCTTTGTACCCATGGAGTTAAGAAGGAGTCCCTCTCGTGGATGGGGGCTGGGGGACAGGTCAAGAGCGCACCCAGTGAGCAGTGGGACACGCAGAGGATTGCCGGACCGCTCCCTTGCGTCCCCGAAACTAACATACCACGTATGGGAACTACACTGGGATTAACATTTAAAACTTAATAAACAAACAAACAAGCAAATGAACTAACTGCTCAAAAAAAAAAAAAAAAGGAAGTCCCTTCCGTGTTGTTTCACCGCCTTTACCTGACCCTCTACCCACAGGCCACCGCGTCCGTGAGACCCACTGTGCGCTGCGTCACTTCTCGCCTCCTCGGCGCTGCGTGGTGCCCCTCGCGTGCCTACGCGCACTTCGTTCCGCGCTCTCCTCTGGAAGGACGTTGGCATCGTTTCCAAGGGGCGCCTGGGCGGCTGAGCGGGTTAAGCGTCTGACTCTTGATTTTGGCTCCGGTCACGATCCCAGGGTCTTAGGAAGGAGCCCCACGTCTGCTTAAAATTCTTTCTCTCCCTCTGCCCCTCTCCCCCCGACTCTCTCTCTCTCTCAAAGAAATAAAATGAAAAAACTTGTTTAAAAATCATTTCCTGGGATTGAATTTTGTAAATAAAGTCCCTGTGAACATTCCAGTCCTATCTTTGATGATGATGATGATGATGATGATGATGATTAATATTTTAGAGAGAGAGGGTGCGGTGAGCTGGGGGCAGAGAGAGAGAGAGAGAATCCAGGAGGGGCAGAGAGAGGGAGCACGAGGGAGAGAGGGGCCCACCTGAGGCAGGGCTTGAGTTCACAAACGGTGAGATCATGACCTGAGCTGATGTCGGATGTCTAACCACTGAGCCACCCAGGTGCCCTAGTGCAGGCTTCTCGTGTGGACGTGGACACATCTGTCTTGGGCACACATTGGGGAGGGGATCGCAGAGGCGTGGGGTGTGTGGTCAGCTCCAGGGAGGCCGGCCAACAGCTTTGCAAAGTGACGGCTCCAGCCGGGGTCGCCAGCAGCAACGCACGGCAGTCCTAGCGGCTCTCCACGCTTCCCAGCACTAGGCATTGTCAGTCTCTTTGATTTTGGTTCCTTGGGGGAGGGGAAGGTCCACCGGATGTAAAAGATAATAGTGGCCGGGTGATCAAAGTCAACATCTGGGTCAGAGGCCTGTCTGCAGCAAGTGCGTCCCTTCTGAGAAGGTGTTCTATCCGTTCGGGGCTCCCTCCTCTAAACCCCGTAACCCCACACCGGCCAGAAGAAAAATGGGGCGCCCAGGTGGCTCAGTTGGTTAAGCATCAGACTCTTGATTTCAGCTCATATGATGATGCTATGGTTCTTGAGTTCGAGCTCTGAGTCAGAGCAGAGCCTGCTTAGGATTCCTTCTCTCTCTCTCTCTCTCTCTCTCTCTGCCCCTCCCCTGCACACTCTCTCTTTCCCAGTCTCTCAAAAGTAGGTAGGTAAACTTAACTTTCTTTAAAATTTTTTTTTAATGTTTTATTTATTTTCGATACAGAGACAGACAGAGCATGAGAGGGGGAGGGGCAGAGACAGAAGGAGACACAGAACCGGAAGCAGGCTCCAGGCTCTGAGCTAGCTGTCAGCACAGAGCCCGATGCGGGGCTCGAACCCATGAACGTGAGATCTGACCTGAGCCGAAGTCGGAGGCCCAACCGACTGAGCCACCCAGGCGCCCATTAACTTTCTTTTTTAATGTTTTTTTATTTATTTTTGAGAGACAGAGACACAATGTGAGCAGGGGAGGGGCAGAGAGAGAGGGAGACATAGAATCCAAAGCAGGCTCCAGGCTCTGAGCTAGCTGTCAGCACAGAGCCTGACGCGG
Source organism: Mungos mungo (assembly GCA_004023785.1). Classification (NCBI taxonomy): domain Eukaryota; kingdom Metazoa; phylum Chordata; class Mammalia; order Carnivora; family Herpestidae; genus Mungos; species Mungos mungo. Next base: position 67,026 of record PISW01004313.1, on the reverse strand, counting down.
GGCTCGAACCCACGAAGGTCAGATCTGACCTGAGCCAAAGTCGGAGGCTTAACCGACTGAGCCACCCAGGCGTCCCTAGTTAAACTTTAAAAAAGAAAAAAAAAAAAAGACAGAAAAGAATATATCAGAAAAACAAACAAATTCAGTGACAAAATGCCTAACTGGTCCTCCTGGAAACTTCCAGGGGCCCAAAGCTGTCACAGCCCAGAGGACACAGGGGCGGAAAAAGATGTTAGAGAAAAACCAAGGAAATTCAAATAAAGTTTAGACTTCAGTTAGTAGTAATGTATGGATATTGGCTCTTTAGCTGCATCAGGGGCGTGGTGCTGCTCTAACGTGTGAAAGTGAAAACGGAGGGGCTGCTGGGCGGCGGGAGACCAGGGCATAGCAATATCTTGCACCAACTTTGCAACATTTTTGTCAGTCTTAACTCTTCTAAACTTAAGCATGTACCTAACAAAGATAATAATGTATCTCTTTGAATCGAACATGCCCGATCTCCTTCCCTCGTCACAGTTTGGGACCTGGGTGCATCCTACAATCAACGGATGGCTCGCGTGCCCCTGAGAAGGGGCACCTTCTCAGCAGGGGGCTGGCTCTACAGCTGAAGACTGAAGCTGTGGGTAGAAGTCGGAAGCCTCCAGGAGTATTTAGAACCGTAGGAGAGGATGAGCCAGGGCACTCAGGGACCGGATTTGACACTGCCGCTGCCCTGACCTCTTCTGTTGGACGTGACCGCTGTTTTGAGACGCCAGCAGCCAGAATCAGCATCCCGCGGGGAGGACCTGTCCAGGAGCGCGGGGGGCCGGGAGTGCCTGGGACCTCACAGCCCCTTGCACTGCTGACGCTGACGGGGTCGGGGTGAGTGCCCCAGCTCCTTGACCCCCGGGGGTGCTAAGCCAAGGGACGAGCAGGGGTGTCAGAGCGCACAGGCTCTTCCCGTCTCCTGGTGCCCCCAACCCTGCTGTGCTGTTCTCTGCATTTCCAAACCATCAACCTGCACTCAAGTCCTTGTGCTCAGCATCGACTCCGGGGAACTCCACCTGCGACAGAGACCAGGAGAGTGGCCGGAGGAGGTGACTCTGGAAAGAGCTAGCTGCACACGGTGGGCATAGAAGCCACCACGGTGGGGGCCAGCGCTGCCTCTCCGCTCCGAGCACCAGGTGGATGGATGGGCACACACACTATCAGTTCGTCCCCAAGATTTGGGTCAGCCCTGCCTGGCTGCCTCACTCCGGGCCACCTCTGAGGGTGTACAGGCGGCCAGGAGAGCCCCGCCCTTGCTGGCGTCTGGGGGAACCAACAGGTCAGAATAATGTAGGAACAGGGTCCTTGCCCCTCGGCGCTGCTGATGTGGGGCCGGGTGGTTCTCTGTAGGGGTGTCCCGGACACTGTGGGGGGCTGAGCAGTGTCCCTGGCCCCACCCTAGCCTGATGACCACAGATGTCCCCAGGCACGGCCCGGGGTCCCTGGGGCAGGATCGCTCCGGGCGAGAAGAGCAGGGCGGAGGTGTCCTTTGGCTACGAGAGTGGCCTCCGGGACATCGATCCCATGTCACAGATTCCATCTGACCAGCTGACTGTTTGCTGTCCTCTCTGGCACGTAAGCTCTATGAGGACAGGGATTTCCACCTGCTGCTTTGGTTGCTCGGTTCCCAGCACCTGGAAGAGGGCCTGCCATGTCCAGATGCTTGAGAAATAGTGGATAAAGAGACGAGTAGGTGAATGAAGGAGGGAGGGGAGGTGGGGGGGGGTCCTTTCTCGCTGCGCAAGGACCGAAGACAAGTCCTAGATAGAATGACCAACCGTCCCTGTTTGCCCAGAACAGAGGGGACCCCGGGTTTCCGCAGTCCAGACCGGGACAGTCCTGGGTAACCTGGACCGCGGGTCACCTTACAAAGCACCGTCACAGCACCGACAGCAGTGCTGATGGCAAATAACCTCTGTGCCAGGCACTGTTCTAGCATTTTCTGTGGTAACTGACTCAGCCCCCTCAAACATCCTCAGGCACGGACAGCTGGCCTCAGCTGCCCCCACGAGGAGAACAGCAGAGGTTGAGAGATTGGCCCAAAGTCACCCGGAGGGAAGGGGGGCGGGATTGGAATTCTGTGGGTACAGAGCAGGTGTGAAGCATAATCTGGGACCCCAACTTGTCTGCGGAGTGGAGGAAGGTTCTGGAGGAAGTGAGCAGAGAACAGGACTGATGGCAGAGGGAGGAGTCTTAGGGGGACTCCAAGCGAGGGAAGGGCACGTGCTGATGGCCTGGGCCAAGGGCACACTCCGGGCTTCCCCAGACAGGGCTCAGTTGGTGAGGGGTGGGCAGGGGCGGGGTGGGACGGGAAGCGTCTCTGTGTGTGTGTGGGGAGGGGGGGGGCACGCTCTGATTGGTTGCTGGAGTCAGGGTCTGAGAGGTCCCTGGGGGTCTCGGAGCAGAAAGGAGAAAATGGAGAGAGTGGGAGGGGAGGGGAAGGGGAAGAGATGGAGGAGGAGGAGGGTGGAGGCAGAAAGGGAGGAAGGGTGTTTCCTGAGACACATGCTTTGGCTTCTTCAAGTCCTACAGGATGGAAGCTGAAAATAGCCTGAGGCCCCGGTGACTGGCTGTCCTCCTCGGGAGGACAGGGGTGGCTCTGGGCTTCGGGCTCCTCAGGCTGCGGACCCCAACCCTTACCTCTAGGACCAGGCAGGCTGTCCTCAGCTCGACGAGCTGGAGTCCAGGCTGGCTGTGTGATCCATGGGAGGCTTGCCTCTCATCTGAGGCCTCCTTTCCTGTAGCCTGGGTGACTCTCTGGCCTCCTCACCCCTTTGCTCCCCTCCCCCAACCTTCCAGAGTGTTAGCATAGCAACCAGGAGAAGTTGCTTTTAAAAGGCTTTTTATTGGGACGCCAGGGTGGCTCTGTCGGTTGGACATCTGACTTTGGCTCAGGTTCACAGGTTCAAGCCCAGCATCGGGCTCTGCGCTGACAGCTCAGAGCCTGGAGCTGCTGCGGATTCTGTGTCTCCCTCTCTCTCTCTCTTGCCCCCTCCCTCACTCACGCTCTCTCAAAAAATAAATAAACATTAAAAAATAACAAAAGAATAAAAAGCTTCTTATTGATAGACATACAAAAAGTGCACGGTGGATGCTTTTCCAGGGGAATGTGCCCGTGTGACCCCTCTAGCCCCTGGGGGGACCACTGTCCAGACTTCTAATGCCCGGTGTGAGTTGGCCTTGGTCTGGAGGTTCCAATGGCTGGAAGCCACCACCCCTTGTCTTTTGAATCCTGCCTCTCTCCCTCCACGTGCCAGCGAGAGGCCCCCCGCGGGGTGTGGGCCCTGCTGCGCTGCGCCCCTGCCAGCGCTCTGTCTTTCCACCTGTGCAACCTTGAGCAGGTCACCGCACCTCCCTGACGCCATCACTACCCTCCCGTGGGGCTGTGACACTTGAGGGAGATGGAAGAAAGGCAGGCGGCTGGCTCCCTTGGCGGCACGGCAGGTGCTGAGTTACGGCGCGGGTCTGCGTTAGTGACGGCCCTCCAGACAAGCCGAGAACGTGTGTACACACACACACAGGGACATGTGGGTGTGCGCATGCACTCGACACATATACAACACATGTATGTTACATACGGGCATGATATATGCACACGTGTAAATATACAGGTGTACAAGCTAACATGTGCAGAGAGTTTGCTCACGTGTGTGTGTATATAATACACATATGCGCGCACACACGCACCTGCAAGTAGACACTTTCATATACACATGTATATGGACACACACACAAATACATAGGTGTATGTACACATGTTAGCTATCCTACCAACTTTTAGTTGCGGGAATTGGGTCATGTGACTCAGGGGTGGGGACTGGCAAGTCAGAAATTCCCCCCAGGCTGGAGCCTCAGGGAAGAGCTGATACTGCAGCTGGAGTCTGAAGACGACTGCACAGGTCCCTCCTGGTGGGGAACCTTACTTATTTCCTCTTAAAGACCTTCACCTGGTTGGACGAGGCCCACCCACGCCGCAGCGGTTAACCATGTCATTTACCTAAAGTCCACCGATTTGAAAAAGCAGCTCCCGGCTACAAGTGGAGTAATGTAGTGGACGCAGGAGACTGAGCACTCTTTTGGGCGATCCTCCCTCGCGGAAGGCGTAGCTCCCTGCGGGCAGGACATTTCCCCCTGGTCACTAACGAGTGCCCAGGGCCCCGCGCCCAGTGGGTACGCAACAAGCTGCATTCTCCCTGGGCGAGTTGGGTACTTTGAGCGGCGGCGGAGGCCTGGAAGCCCACCGTCCTACTGAACTAGGAATTCTAGTTTTACGGTGGCGGGGAGGAGAGTGGAGGGAGGTCCGGAGGGTGGACCCCATTCCTGCAGGGGCGGGGCTCGAACCTGTCATCCCACACCCGCGGGGTCTCCCCGGGTCCCCGCGTCGGGCCGGCGTGGGTAGCCGAGGGCAGCCGAGGACGTGCGTGCGTGCGTGCGTGCGGGCGAGCCCACGGGGCGGGGCTGCGGGGGGGCCGCGTGCGGCGCGGCGGGCGGGGCAGCGGGCGCGCGCCGCCTCCTCGCGCCCGGCCCCCCCCGCGCGCGCGCGGCGAATGGTTCGGCCCGGCCCCCGGCTCATTGTGCTCGCCTCACGCCGGCCCAAGATGGCGGCGGCGCTGGAGGCCCCGGGCCTGTGACCACAAAGAGGAGCCGGGGGCCGGACGGGGAGCGCGGCGGCGGCGGCGGCGGCGGCGGCGGCCGAGGCCCAGGCCGGGCCCTCTCCTCCCCTCAGCCTCCCGCCCTCCCGCCTTCCTCCGCCCGCCGCCCCGCCCCCGCCGGCGGCGCCGCGCCCCTCCCCCAACCGCCCGACTAGCATGGTGCGGCGGCCGCGCGCGCCGACATGGGGGAGAAGCTGGAGCTGAGGCTCAAGTCGCCCGTGGGGGCCGAGCCTGCCGTCTACCCGTGGCCGCTGCCGGTCTACGTGAGTAGCGCCCCCCGCGTCCCCCGGCCCCCCGGTCCGGGTCCCCGCGCCGAGCCCGCCCGCCGCCGGTGCCGCCGGGGTCCCGAGGACCCCCCTGCGGGTCAGTGGCGGTTTGCGGGTCCCGCGCGCGCGGGGCCGGGCGGCGGGGTGCGGGGCTGCCGTTGCCTGTGTGCGGGGCTGGGGGTCCGGGCCGGCGGGGGAGCCGGCCCTGCCGCGGTGTGTGTGCCGACACTGGGGTTTCCTCCTGTTTGGGGTAGTTTATTTTTTGCGCTGTCAGTGTGCCTGGCTTTCCCGTTTGGGGGATGCCCTGTCTTGCCTCCGCGCGGGTTTTCGGGTCCCCTGCTCTCGAGCGGGTGACCTGTCCGGACCCCCGCAAACTGGACTTCCCGGCTCCCCGGTCCCGAGTGGGTGGGCTGGCCCGACCTGGGGCACGAGACCCGCTGTTCCCCGGTGCCGAGTGACCCTTGGAAGATGACAGGCCGAGCGGAAATTTGCCAAGGCGGCCGCGGGGCGCCGGGACGCGGGGTGGGCGGCGTGGCGCGGCGTCCGCGTCCCCGGGGCGGCTCGGGCCGGGCAGGGTGCCGTTGGGCGGGGGAGCGCGGCGGGTCCGGCGGGCGGGCGGCGTGGGGGCGCCCTTTGGCGCGAACGCCTCGCGGGGAGATAGGGCCTCCGGGGGACCCGGCGGGGAAGCCCGCGCGCCCCGCCCTTCACGCGCGCTCCGTGTGTGTCAGTTTTTGGAAACGTCGCGGCCGGGGGCGGGGCCCGGGCGCTGGGACCGCCCGGGAGCGGGTGTTGGCTCCTGGCCCCGGGCGCTCCGCGGTCGTAGGGTTTCGCGGTTGCCAGCCCGCCGCGCGCGCTCCGGAGCTTTCTATTTTTGCTCATCCTGCGGCCGGAGGCGGGGTCGAGCCCGGGCTCCGGCTTTTCCGGCTGGCAGCGCCGGTGTGTGTGTGTGTGTGTGCCCGTGTCCGGGCCTGCGGCCCGAGCAGTGGGCAGGGCGGGGGGACGTCCAAGGTGACGACACGCGAGCGGGGAGAACCTTCAAAACTCCAACCGTCGCGCGGGGCCTCCGCCTCCCGCGGCCCGGTGACAGCGCGCAGCACGCACCAGGCGGCCGGCCAGCGCGTTCTTGAAAACCGGGCTGTTTTTCACCCGCAGTAGTTGCCGTGGAGTACGGCCGCTCGCGTTAGACGGCGCAGCCCCGCGGCCCTCGAGTCCCCCTCCGCCGCTCCTTGGCTGCCCCCTCGCCTCCCTGCTCCTGGCCGCCGCTAGTCTCCCCATCCCCGCAGTTTTGCCTTTTCCAGAAAGTCAGATGAGGGGATTCTGGCTGCTTTCTCAGCCGAGCATTTCGGAGACTTCGTCCACGCTGCTGCGGGTATCAGAAGTCACTCCGTTTTAGTGCCGCGTCGTACTCCGTGTTTTGGTTCCCCCTCGGCTGGCGGCGGCGGGGGCTGTCTCCCGGCCGCGGGGCGGTTAGGAATGAAGCTGCTGGGAGCGTGTGGGGGCAGCTTTCTCCCTGAAGTTGACCTTTCCCCTTGGGAAGCATTGGGGAGGGGGCGCTGCTGCGCGTGACACTTGGGCAGCTTGCACATGGGTGTTCTCAGTGTTGGCAGAGGGAGGAAACCCAATGTGAGCCACCGTCCAGGCATTTGACACTAAGGTGAAAGTTCACGTGGAGATGTCCCCATCGCTGCCTTTTTTTGGAGCTGAGCGAGGCCTCAGCGCGTGGTACCTGTTGGTCGTAGGCCTTCTGTGTCAGGCCTGGCAGGACCGGGCTCCCGAGGGGTGGGCGGTTCTGAGCTGCAGAGCCGTCCCTCACTGGCCCCACCTCGCCTGGCAGGGGACAGGATTGTCCTGCCCGCCTGGCGCGGCGCTCTGCCTGACGTGTGCGGGCCCGTTCCTGGCGGGGTTGTGCCCCTGCCGGGCCAGTGCCAGCGGGCAGGAGGGCCCAGTGAATCCGCAGCCCGCCTGTTACAGCTTTGTAGTGATGCCCGCGGCCTTTCCGTGCTGCCGCTGAGGGGTTGTGCTTTCCGGAGGGAAGTGGGAGGCAGCCCCTTTGGAAGGGTTTGTACTGGTGACCACACGGTGATGCGTGTTAGGAAAATGGACTGGTTGGTAAGTTAACTTCTCAGAAGGTCACATTAGTCATTTGACCGTCTGTGTGAGATGACTGGGCTCATTTGTTCACTGATTCATGGGTCCTGCCGCACCTGCTGGGGACGCGGGGGCGGAGCGCTGTGGCTTTACAGAGGCGGGTAGGAGACCCCTACACACGAAGTGCAGTGTGGTGCAGTGTGGTCCGACTTAGTCCTGGAGGGCGGCCGCTGGGTTCGCCCTGGGGGGAGGTGTGGCAGGCGGAGGCGGGGCCTCTGGAGCAGGAAGTGTCAGCAGCCACAGCCACTTACCCTGGGAAATGTCCAGCCTCAGAATTGGGCTTTTTGGGAAATTGACTAGTTGTTGGGGGAGCTGAGTTTATTCCTTCCGTGACTTAGAGTTCTGGGGTACCTGCCTGCGGCTCACGGTGGCCCTGCTTCTGGGGGGAAGCCAGCTGTCACCTGGAGGGTGGTTAGTGGTATTTTTGGCTGCCTGGTGGCCGGGTGTGGAGTGGCCCAGCCCCTCCTTGGCTTAGTAAGCCTGTGGGTGGGGGAGCAGCCCCAGCATGACTGTCCCCGCCTTCAGCTTCCTCCCGGGGAGCCCGCCGCTTCTCTGACGAATGCCCGCCAGCAGTCGTGCCCTTTCAGCAGGGCAGTGGGCGGGCAGAGTGAGCCATTCCTCCCTATGACTCAGAAAATATTTTTTGACGCTGACCTCCGCTTGTGTTTTGCTTAATCTGCACCCAGGTGGAAGGCAGGTTAACCCTTGGATAACCTTGTGTGGATGGAGTAGCTACTTTAAAGGGGGGGCCTCGGAAAGGCTAGTATTTCCTGTGTGGTCTCTGAGGTCCCTACGCCTGTGGTGCTCCTGACCGAGAGAGGGAGCCAGATGGTGGGAGCCGAGGGAGCTGGGAACTTCAGGGATTCACCGGGAGGCCGAGGCAGAGCTGCAGGGGACCTGCCTGCCCAGTTTCCCTCTGGGAGCTCTGGCTTTCTTGTTCTTCAACTTTTTTTTTTTTACTTTTTATTTTATTGTATTTTACTTTTATGTTTATTTTTGACAGAGAGACAGAGCGTGAATGGGGGAGGGGCAGAGAGAGAGGGAGACACAGAATCCGAAGCAGCTCTAGGTACTGAGCTGTTGGCACAGAGCCCAACTCGGGGCTCGAACCCACAACCTGTGAGTTCATGACCTGAGCTGAAGTCAAAGACTCAACTGACTGAGCTACCCAGGTGCCCCTGTTCTTAAACTTTTAATTCTGAGATAATCGTAGATTCTCTGGAAGCCCTAAGAAATAACAAGGACGCTCCGTTTTCTTAAACCCAACGTCTCCCAGTGGTGGCATTTTACAACCGGAGAGGAAGGTGATCATTTTATTGGGATTGGTACGATCAAGATACAAAGTGTTTTCGGGTTCTCTCTCTCTTTTTTTAGGACTTCTCTCTCTCTCTCTCTCTCTTTTTTTTTTTAGGAGAGTGAGTAGGGGAGGGGGGCAGAGGGAAAAAGAGAATCATAAAAAGGCTCAGTGTAGCACAGAGCCTGACATGGGGCTCGATTCCACAACCCTGGGATCATGACCTGAGCTGCAGTCAAGAGTCAGGTGCTCAACTGACTGAGCCGCCAGGCGCCCCAGGGTCCTGTTTTGAATGCGGGGACCCACGGGGGGCCAGTGGTCTGCACCTGGGAGTAAGGGGGTCCTGAGCCCCGTGCTTCTCCCCTGGGAAACTCCTCCCTCCGCCCGACTCCCCCGCCAGGGTGTCTTGGTTTCCGTAGCTTCGGGAATGACCTTCCTGCTTCCTCGCTCTCAGGGCTGTACTTCCAGAAGTCTCTCTCTTGCCTTCTCTGTCCGTCGAGCTATCCCTGCTCATTCCCCAGCGGGGTCTCCTGCTAGCCTTGGCCCATGGCACTCATTCTGGTGTTTGCTGAGGACCTGCTGCGTTGTGGGGGGTCCCGGGATGTGTCTGCCGCTGAGCAGCCCACATGTGGCTCTGGTACGCCCCTCAGGGCCTGGCCATCTCCTGCTCCGTGCTCTTCTCCCTGACCAGATTCCCTCTTCTCTGCCTGCAACCCCTCAGCACCTCTCAGGTCCTCTCCCCTGCATTGGACCAGCCCCTCTTCTGGGTGCACAGCCCCTGGGGTGCTGCTAGTGGGAGTCGGGAGGTCAGGGACTCTGGGCTTTATCGAGCAGTCTCCCTAAGCCTCGGTTTCCCCATTTCTGGAGCAGCTGCAGCCTGAGTTCCCTTCAGTGGGTCCTGGGGGTGAGTGGGCATTGGACTCACTCCAGGTGGGCGGGGGCAAGCCTTCCCGTGAAGGATGTCCACCCAGATGACGCTTGTGTCATTTAAAAGCCTGAAGCGTCTTTCTAGGAGCTGGGGGTGGGGCTCCCGGGGCTTGTGGGAGCTCCGGACGGCTCAGCCTGGGGCTGTCTCCCAGGTCTTTCTGCTCTGGGTGGCGGTTTTGCGGGGTGCGATTCAGGTGGTGCCCAGGGGTCTGTTTCCGTGTTTGCATGTGGCTCGCTGCGGGTGGGCCTGCTCTCCTGCACAGGGGCGGGCGCGGGAGGGGCCGCGAGGCCCCGTGTCGGGGTGGCGGCGGTGGGTTTGTTTTATCGGTAACAGTTCTATTGCAGTGTAACCCACAGACCGCCTCATCTGTCCATCTGAAGTGCAATTCCTCGGGCTTCAGTCCGTTCTGTAGTTCCAGAACATTCTATCACCCCAAAGGAAATCTTTGGCCACAACAGTCATTCCCTCAGGTACCCCGGCCCCTGACCCCCATGAGCCCCCTTCCCGTCCGTGGACGGGCCTGTTCTGGACAGTCACGCACGTGGACTCCCACCCCGCGTGGCCTCTCGAGTCTGGTTCCCTCCTTGAGCGTCGTGTGCTCAGGGTTCATCCGCGGGGCGGCGGGTGTGGGCGCCTCGCTCCTGCGCGTGGCCGAGGGGCGGTCCCCTACGTGGATGGACCAGGTCATGAGGTCTGCGGCACCAGGTGGCCGGTGGCTGATACCAGGATGGCATAGCTCTAGACTCCTCTTGTGGGGGCTCCTTGAGCTGGACCCCCTGGTCGTTGGCGTCCACAGAGCACAGCATGCAGGGCTGTGCGGGACCGAGTTTGCGGCGAAGTAAGGTGTGACGGGCCCAGCCCGGCCCTCTGGCCGGCTTGCTCCGCAGGTGGGCATCCGTGATGCCAGGCCTGCCGGTGCCCGGCTCCGGCCACCACTCTCAAGCTCTCTTCACGCGCTCCTGGGTTTTCGCCCTTCTCTCCTCCAGCCGGACCTCGGTCTTGTGGGACCCGGGTGGCTTCCTGCTCCAGGGGCTTGGGTGTCAGTTCACTCATTGGAGCTGCTCTTCCGACGGTTTGCTGAGGGCCACACCGCAGGCCTGACGCGGCGGCGCTGGACTCGTCTGCCCGCAGAGCAGGGGGCTGCTTGTCTGGTGGGAGGGGTGCTTTTAGGTGGGCCCTGTCCTCTGAGCAACCTCATTTGTCACAAGGCCTGCACAGGTAGCTGGGGAGAGGGGCGTGGTGGAGGTGGTGGGGCAGGGCCTTCCCCCCTGGAGAGTCCGAGGCCTTCCCGGAGCGCCAGGCTCAGCCCCCACCTCCCTGAGAGCCGTTACCCAGCAGCATCCTTACCGGGGCAGCGGGTGCCCCGTTCTGGCCCTTGTTGCAGCGTGACCTTATTTTGGGGCCTTGTTAAGTTTAGTCCTTAAACCTGGTGAAGCCCACAAGCAGTGGTGGGCGGACCTAACTTTCTGTGCGGCTCCGGGAACGCGCTGGCTGCTCCCAGCAGAGGCTGTGCTCCCTGTGTGGTGGCAGCTTGTGCCCTCACTCGGCTCCAGGGCGGGTGCACCCCAGGCGGCACCCGGTGGCCGCGTAGACACCAGGGCTGCGAGCTGCAGGACTGCCTTCCCCGCGCAGCTCTGCGCGAGGCTGCGCGATCCGCCCGCCCCGGGGTCCTGTCCTTCCAGCCTGCTCGGCACTTCCCGCACTTGGTTCAGTGCCCACGCTGACCACGTTTGAATTTGAACAGTGCCCTCTGCCAGCCTGGTCCCGCCGTCTTTGCCCAGGCTCGAGGCAACCTGCCCTGGTCCCCAGCCTCTCGCCCTGCCGTGCTCTGCACCCGGCCTGAGGATAAGCGTGAGCCACACACCCGGCCCCCGCTCCCCTCCCAGAGCCTCACCAGTAGCTGCTACCTGCGCCCAGTGGCGGGGCAGGGGCTCCCAGGGTCTTCCTGCTGCTCTGGGGGCCGGGCCTTGACTTCCATCCGCCCCCTGGCTGGTCCCCAGGGTTGGTCAATGCCCTCCTATCCCAGCCACGTTATGTTGTGTTTTGCTCTTATTTGTAGATGTGACCTCTCTTTTCGAGTTCCTGCTTATTCTGAACTGGTCAAAGTGCTTTCGTTACCCCCGGGCTGGTTGGTCGTGTGGAGGACAGACCGAAGTTAACTGCTCTTGCTCCTACCTGTTGATCTTAACCGTGAGCTCGGACTGAAGTGGCAGTGGTCAAGGGGGGACGCGTGGGGGGCTCAGCCGATTAAGCGCCCGACTTCAGGTCATGATCTCACGGGTTCAAGACTTTGAGTCCCACGTCAGGCTCTGTGCTGACAGCTCAGACCCAGGAGCTGCTTCAGATTCTGCCCCTCCCCGACCTGCACTCTGTCTCTCCCCACCAAAGATAAATAAGTCATTAAAAAAATAAATAAAGTCAAGAATGAGAGTTCGTTTTGTCCCAGGGCCTCTCCTCTGCTCTCAGCGGGCAGGCTGGGCCTGTCAGAGGGAAGTTTCTGGATGAAATTTAAGGTGACTGTTAAAGTAGCAAGTTGTTCACATTGAGTTTTGAGATGTTTAAACAGATTCGGACTGTGATATCTTCCTTAATGTGGGTGTTATGTTACACATTTTCCTTTTTCTTTGAGTTGAGGATTTTAGCTGGGGAAAGGTACCAGAAAGTTCCTGGAGTTGTTAACACATTGAAAAGACTTCAAGGATTTTTTTTGTTGTTTTTTTTTTATTTTTAAAAAATGTTTTAATGTCTGTTTTTAAGACAGAGAGACAGAGTGCAAGTGGAGGAGGGGCAGAGAGCGAGGGAAACCAGGCCGCAGGCTCTGAGCTGTCAGCACAGAGCCCCATGAGGGGCTTGAACTCACAAACCGTGAGATCATGAGCTTGAGCCGAAGTCAGACGCTTAACTGACTGAGCCCCCCGGGAGCCACAAAGATTCTCTCTCTAAGTGATCTCTACATCCACCATGGGTCTGGAACTCACAGCCTTGGGCTGCCGGCACCCCCCCACCGCCAGGTGTGCTGTGTGTCTTTGTGCTGCTCCTGCCAAGTCCAGGGGCGGCAGGTGGCTGGGAGGGCCTTCCGGGGAGGGGTGGGGGGGCTGAGGGACATGCCCGTGCCGGCCGTGGCCTCGCGTGTGCGAGCCCCAGCGCGTGTGAGCCCCGGCCGTACTTCCTGGCCCGTGCGCGTGCGGGAGCTCCTGGGTCGGACCTGCCTGTGCAACTTTTCCCACTTTCCTCGGAAGGGATTTTAGACTTAAAAGTGTGTTGCACAAATCGAAGCGTTCCCGTGCCCCTACACAGCTCCTTGACCCCAGGATCAGAGCGGGGCCTGCCCTAAGAGACCTGTGATTCCACCTCCCAGATCCCTGCCTGCTCAGGCCCAGTCCAGGGTCCCCTTTGTGTTGTCCTGTGTCCTCAGCTCTAACCTTCCACGGCCCCTCGTGTTTAAGGGAAGGCCAGCGCCCGCCATGACCTGCGCGAGCTGGCCTGTCGTTGCAGGGGGCCCTGGTGTGGGGCCAGAAGTGCTCCTGTGTTCTCGGCCACCGTCACGTGGCTGCCACTTTCCCCTCTGCCCCCACGAGGGCGCATCGAGGCTGTCAGGGACCCTGGTCCTCAGTCAGCCCACGGGCTTTGTGACCCGAGGGGGGCTGGCCTGCAGCGCTCCGGTGGTGCAGCGCCCCACTCCGCGTCCCCGCCGCTCCGGCATCTGCTGCGGGTCCTGCCCGCGTCCTGCTCCCGGACATCGAGCCTCCATGTGGCCCCTGGGTGTGTGCGCCATCTCTGGGCGACTAGTCTGTGAGCAGTACCCTGGCGCTCGTGCTCCAGAGCTGGCCCCTGGGAGTGCTCCCGGGGTGTGTCCTGGGCCCTTGGCATGCCTGCACCCCTTTTTGGACACGTCTTTGCTGCGCTTATCTTGCATTTTCTCTGCCCCGGCCCTGGAATCGGCCCCCTCCCAGGGGTCTGGTTCCTTCTCAGAGCCTTGTGGAGGGGGTCCCTGTGGGGGAGGGCCCCGTGGGGGGAGGACCGGTGCTGAGTGTCGTGCTGTAACCCTGGATTTTAAACCCACGCAGCCCGCTCCCTTGCTCCGGGGGCGTCTGTACATGGTCCTGAGGGGCAGGGGGGCCCGCCCTCCTGGCTGCAGCTGCCTTCCCGCGTGCTGGGCACCTGGCTTCAGAGGTTGGCTGCCCTGACCGCTCCAGGGTTGCAGCCGCCATGACGGGATTGGCGGGTTGGTGCCTGGGGAAGGCCACTTACGGTTGGCAGCCCCACCCTCTTGCTGTGCCCTCGCGTGACAGAGAGTGCTCGGTCCCCTCGTCCTCTTCACAAGGCCACTGACCCCATGGTGCGTAGGGTCCCACGCTCATGACCTCACTTGTCCCTCATCACCTCCCACAGGCCCTGTCTCCAGACCATTCCACTGGGGATCAGGGCTCTAGCAGGAGGATCTGGGGATGCAAGTGTTCTGTTCTTCAGTCTCCCTGTGTCTTACCGCTGGCCCGTCCAGTGGCCCAGAGAGTGCTTCCATGTTTCTGTCTTTGTTTGGCTTCTGTTTTTTTTTTTTTTAACATTTTTTATAATGTTTATTTATTTTTGAGAGAGAGTGCAGGCAGGGGAGGGGCAGAGAGAGAAGGGGACAAAGGATTGAAAGCAGGCTCTGTGCTTTCCTGTTGTGGGACCCAAACTCACCAACCATGAGACCATGACCTGTGCAGAAGTCAGACGCTTAACCCACTGAGCCCCCTGGGCACCCCTGTTTTGGCTTCTTCTTTGAAGTCTGTTGGCTGGAGACCCAGCTCACTAGGCGGTGCCTGGCCCCCCTGCCTGTGACGGCCCTGGCTGGGTGCAGCTCTCCGTGTCCCTGGTGGAGACCTCGACCGTGGCCGGTCCTCTCCTCGGGCATGGTTGGTGGGTCTGGCAGCCACCGCCCTCCTGCAGCCTGCAGGGTGAGCACCCCATTGTCGCCACCCTGCTCTTCCCTTGCGGGGGGCGTGCAGACATGCGGGGCTGACGGTGGACCGGCCGGTAGGGTTCTCTGCTGCCGTTGCGTGAAGTCCTCCCCCTTCCTGATGCCCGCCCTGCGGGTACCGCGCCGTGCTGGCCTGGCCGCCCCCCGCCCCGGCTCCCGCGTGCACGGGCGTACAGGCAGACAGATGAGGCCGAGCACCCGGCCGGGTCCCCGGGCCCTGTGCTCTCCGTCCCACTGGGCCTCCTCCCGGACCACGTTTTCTGGACGCCTGTTGATTTTGCACCGTGTCCTTTCTCACTGCAAGCAGGTCTCTGCCACCAAAGCCGGGCTGTGTCCCATCACCACCTTCATTCTCTGTCCTTCTCCACATTTGAAACTGTTCACACGTCACCTTCCTGTCCACGGCAATCCCACGTCACGGTGTGCGTGGATGGAGTCCTCCGTGTCCTCAGGGCAGTGGTTCATGGAGTGGGGTCCCTGAGTCGGCAGCCCCCCGACACCGACTCGCCGGCTCCTCACCCTGCACGTGGGGTGTTCTCGCCTGGGGCTGGAGAGGGTGGTGCGGGCGGGTGTGGGGCCCCTGTGTCCGAGGCCTAGGCCTCCTGCCAGCTCCATGTTCCCTCCCCAGCACGCAGGGGGGCGTCATGCTGGGCCTTGGGCCGTCTCTCCCCGTGGCCTTGCTGCCAGTTCCTATTACTCCTGTGAGACCTCATGAGGTCGGGCTCGCTCTGACCTCACGTGCCCAGCGGACCTGCCCCCCAGTTGTCTTCTGACATTTACCACGAGGTGTCCAGGCCACCAGTTCACGTTAGCGGTCCCCACCCTGAGTCTCTGACTCCGCAGGTGGCACTCATGCTGCTGGTCGGGCCTCGGTGGGGACCCCTGGCCTGCGTGGCTTCTCCCGTGCCGGACCACCCGTGACCCCTCCTGCCCCCCACCATATGCAGAAATTAACAATTGTCATCGGATCCTTTATCAACCAGATGATACCATTAAGAACACTGGAAGGTTGGTTCTTTTGTCTTAAAGGAAAAATAAGGCTTATTAATTAGCGCAGAAGGCCACACAGTGTGTGATTCCGTCTGTGTGGGATGTCCAGAGACGGGTACGTCCAGAGAGACAGAGGTGGGTCAGTGATTGCTAGGAGATGGGCCGTGACGGCTAGTGGGGACGGGGTAGCTGTCTGGGGCGACGAGAGTGTTCTGGACTTGCGCATGGGCCGCACACCCTGACAGTACCAAAGAGCCGCGGGGCTGTGTATGCGGAGCCGGCCAGCTCCGTCCTGGGAGGGCGCCGTCCCCAGGGACGTGAGGTCCTTGGGTTGTTTGGGTCCTCGCTGAGCAGGGACAGGGAGGCTCTGCTCTGGGACCCGCCCGCGGTCCCTGCCGCTCTGCGCTGCAGCGGGGCTGTGCTCGGGTCAGAGGAGCACAGGGCCAGAGGGAGGCCACTCGGCGCATCTGGTCCTGCTTTCCGCAAGGTCTGGGGTCATGGGCTGCCCAGAGCCCGCGGCAGGCCTGGAGCGAGCCCTCAGCTTCCTCTGGGAGGAGGGAGCGGCAGTGAGGCGGGCACTGTGGGGACCCGGCGTGATGAACTGTGGGGTCAGGAGGGGTGTGCGTTCTGGCGAGAGGACCGCCATGTGAGCTTCCCCGTGGTTGTGGTCCCGGTGCGTCCCCATCTTACAGATGGGGAAACAGAGGCCCGCAGAGGTTCAGTAACTCACAGCCAGGCCTGCGGTTTCCAGGCTGCAGGAGCACAGGGGGGTGTGGGTGAGGAGTCAGCAGAGGCAGGGGGGCGGGGTGGGGAGAGAAGGTCCCTAGGCCCCTCCCCCACTGCCCACCAGGGAGGGAGCACCAAAGGTCCAGCTCGGGCCACAGTAGTGGGGGGGTGCTGGCTGGCAGGCCCTGCCTGGTCCCCACGCCCTGTGCCACCAGAGGGTGTAAAACCTGTCCCTTTGTCTTTCAGGACAAACACCACGATGCTGCTCACGAGATCATCGAGACCATCCGGTGAGTGCACCGCCTTCCCCCATGCGGGCCGGGCCGCTTTGCCCTCGTGGCTCCTCCCGGAGCATCTCCAGAAGACTTGGGAAGCAGGTGACCGCGTGGTCATCCGCGTGTGGCCCCAAACGGGTCTCTGAAACTTGGCACCTTCCTGTGGAGGGGGAGGGAAATGCTGAGTCAGCAGGGTCCTCGAGGGGCCCCCGCCCCTCCCCCCACCCCTCCCGGACTTGGTGCTGACTCCACTTCTCCGTGGCGGGTCTTCCCCTCAGTACCCGGGATGGCCTTTGGCTGGGCTGTCCCGAGAGTGTGCAGAGAACAGCCCCGGGGCCCGCCTGGGCCAGCAGGCCGGCGACCTTGACAGGACCGAGGCGGCCGCCTGGGTCTGTTTCTGGTGGGCTTCCTGCCCGTGCTGGCCTGAGGTCCGCGGGGGCTGAGCCGCGTCCGCTCTCCGTGCTCCACGGTCACAAACCCCACTCTTCTCTGAGCCCCCACGGCACGGCCGCTGCTCTTTGTGCGCGGCTTTGGTCTGTCTCGCTGTGGTGTTCCTCAGGGCCCCGAAGCAGGTGGCCGCCCGCGGGCCACAGCCCTGTCGGCCGCAGGAGCCTGCCTCGGCCACCGGCGGCCGAGTGCGCTCTTCCTCCGCAGGTTCCTGTGCGTGTTCTGGAATGTTACATACGTGGACTTGCTCAGCGGGGCTGCTGCTTGTTTCCGGCTCCTTTCAGCACAGGATTTTGACAGTGTTGGGTGTGTGTCGCTTTTCCTCGTGGCCGAGGTGTGTTCTGTCGTGGGACAGGCTCCAGTGTGCTCATCCGTCACCGTGTGATGGCGCGTTTGGTCGCGTTCCCCTCTGGTGACGATAAAAAAGCTATTGTGAACACCCACGGTGGGGCGGGGGGGGGTTGTGTGGACGTTTCTTTGTTTCTTTTGCGTAAATACCCAGGAGCGGGGTTACTGGGTTTTATGACAGCTTACTTGACGAGGAACTGCCGAGGTGCTTTCCGAAGGGACGGCCTGCTTTGCACCGGCTGCCAGCTCGGGGACCTCCACGGGGCTCCCCGGCGCGCCGGCACGTGGTGGTGACGCGGTCGGGCTTTGCCGTTTCTGATTTGAGCCGTGTGGTGGTATCTCATCGTGTGTGCGTGTGTGTGTGTGTGTGTGTGTGTGTGGTTAATGTTTATTTATTTAGAGAGCGTGAGCTCAGACAGGGGAGGGGCAGAGAGAGAGGGAGAGAGAGAATCCCAAGCAGGCTGCATGCTGTCAGCACAGAGCCTGACTCGGGGCTTGAACACATGAAACGTGAGATCACGACCTGAGCTGAAGCCAAGAGTTGGATGCCTAACGACTGAGCCCCCGGGCGCCCCTTGTGGTTTTAATTTGCGTTTTCCTAATAACTAATGATGTTTATCATCTTTTGCCTGTTTTTAAGAACTGATTTTTTTCCTCACTATTGAATTGTATTTTTTTTTAAATCTTTAGTGTTTGTTTATTTTTGAGACAGAGACCAAGTGTGAGTGGGGGAGGGGCAGAGAGAGAGGGAACACAGAATCCGAAGCAGCTCCAGGCTCTGAGCTGTCAGCACAGAGCCCGACACGGGGCTCGAACCCACGAACTGTGAGATGGTGATCTGAGCTGAAGTCGGACGCCTGACTGAGCCCCCCGGCGCCTCTGATTTTGAGGATCCTTTATGTACTCTCGGTACCACTCTGGTGTCTGGTTTGTGTTTTGCAAGTGTTTTCCTCCAGCCTGTGGCGCGTTTCTTCACGTTCCTCCCGGTGTCTTTGAAAGAGCAGGTAGCTTAATTTTTAATAAAAGTTCAACTTGTTCACATTTTTCTTTTATAATTTGTGTTTTCTGCCTCGTAAGAAATATTTGCCTAAATATTGCCTAAATATTTGCCCTTGAGCTCAAAAGGGCTTTCTTGTATGTTTTCTAGAAGTTTTATGGTTCAGGTTTTCTTTTTAAATCTTCTCACCCATTTTCACATATGGTGCAGCATATGAGCTGAAAGGGTAGTATTTTGCACGTGGCTGTCCACTGGCTCCAGCACCATGTGTTACTACGCTGTCCTTTCTCTGTGGAGTGTCCGTGTCACCATTGCAACAGTCAGTTGACAGTGTAGGAGCTGGTTTATTCCTAGACTTAGTTCTGTTTCGTTGACCCATATCTGTAGCCTTTGGTTAAAGAAAACCTTGGTACTTTAGCTGTAGAGTAAGTGTTGGAAGTGGATAGAGTAATGTCTCTCTTTTTCTTCTTTTAAAGTATTTCTTCGGTCCTTCCACCTTGTTTGCATTTCTTTTTTTCAACGTTTATTTTTGAGAGAGAGAGAACGAACATGAGTGGGGGTGGGGCAGAGAGAGAGGGAGACACAGAATTGGAAGCAGCTCCAGGCTCTGAGCTGTCAGCACAGAGCCTGATGCGGGGCTCGAACCCACGAACCGTGAGATCGGGAGCTGAGCCGAAGTCACTTACCTGTCCGAGCCGCCCAGGCGCCCCCCATCTGTCAGATTTCCAGCCGGCCTGTCTGTGTCCCCCAAGCCTACTGCACTTGCGGCAGGAGCTGCTTTGAGTTGGCGGTTCAGCTTGGGGGGAAGGGCCATTTTAACAACGTTGAGTCTTCTGTGAGCAGAGTTTCCCTTTCTTTTGTCTTTAATTTTGCTCCACAGTGGTTGCTAGTTTTCTGTGTAAATGTCTCACAAATCTTTCATTAAAATTATTGCTAAGGCAGCGCCTGGGTGGTTCAGTGGGTTAAGTGGCTGACTCTTGATTTTGGCTCAGGTCCTGATCTCAGGGTTGTGAGTTCGAGCCCCACATTGGGCTCTGTGCTGGCAGCTGGGAGCCTGCATGCGACTTTCCCTCCCCGCCTCTCTGCCCTCCCGAGTACTCGAGCTCTCTCTCTGCCCCTCCCCTGCTCATGAGCTCACCCTCTCTCAAAATGATTAAGTAAACGTTAAAAAGCAATTATTTCTAGGTATTTAGGTTTTACTGCTATTTTAAATGGCATTAAAAAATTGGTTTCAAAATCCTTTGTTGCTGATATATGCAAATATAGTTCATTTTTGCCCAGTGACCCCATGTCTTGTGACCTTGGTCAATCCACCTGAGTTCTAGAAGCTCCTGTGTGAATCCCTTAGGTTAGCCTGTGTATTAAATTGTGTGCCTGTGAAAAGAGACGTTTTGTTGTTGGTTTTCTGGTCTTTGTGCTGTTTGTTTACCGCGCCTGCCGCGGTGCTGGCCGGGCCTGCATGGAGCATTGGAGGGATGCGCCCTTCCCCCGTGCCCGCCTTCCGGAGGGCTCCCCCGGCACCCCTGCCTGTGCCCTTGCGTCGCCGACGTGACCCACACGCTGCCGAACGGACTTTGCATGAGGAGGTGCTCCTCGGGTCCGAGGGAGCACTGGGGAGCTGACGGGGTCTTGTGGGGACAGGCCTGGAGGTCTGGGGTGTGAGAGTGTGTGTGTGTGAGTGTGTGTGAGCGTGAGAGAGTGTGTGAGTGTGTGTGTGAGAGTGTGAGAGAGTGAGAGTGAGTGTGTGAGCGTGAGTGTGTGTGTGAGTGAGTGTGTGAGTGTATGTGTGAGAGTGTGAGAATGTGTGTGTGAGAGTGAGAGAGTGAGTGTGTGCGAGCGTGTGTGTAAGTGTAAGAGAGTGTGAGTGTGAGAGCGTGTGTTTTGGGGGGCTGAGGGGCACCATGAAGGAAACTGCTAATGGGACTCAGCAGCTGCTTCCTCTTCGGGTGAGGAGGTGTCACTTGATGACACAGGGGCGCGGGGGACAGGACAGGGTGGCGGCCCTCCTCCAGGAGACCCCGCCCCCAGAGCAGAGCGGGCGGGGAGCCCCCAGGCTTGCCAGCAGCCCTCGCCCCACACCTTGATTCTCCATTTGCTTCCCGGGGTGTTGTGTGCGTGGGGATTGTGTGTTGTCTGTCTCCGGGTTGTCTAAGTCCGTTGAGATGATCTCCGTGTTCTTTCTGGGGGGGGGGGGGGGGGGGGGGGGGGGGGGGGGGGGGGGGGGGGGGAGGGAGGGGCAGGGGGAGGGGGAGAATCCCAAGCGGGCTCCAAACCACCCGCTGAGACA
>PISW01004313.1:0-46578 GCA_004023785.1 Mungos mungo | reverse complement strand
GAGAAGGAGTCACAGAACTGGAAGCAGGCTCCAGGCTCTGAGCTGTCAGCACAGAGCCCGACGCGGGGGCTCGAACCCGAGAACATGAGCTCTGACCTGAGCTGAAGCCGGAGGCTTAGCCGACTGAGCCCCCAGGCGCCCCAGCGTCACTGGTTCTTAAACGCGTCAGGTCTTGGTTAGTTGTGTGTCTCCAGGCATTTGCTCGTTTCGCCTGGCCTCTGAAGTCATGCCCCCCACGTTGTCTCAGAGCCCCCCGCAGGGACCCCTCCGTGACTCTGTCAGGATCGCATCGCGGTTCAGCGAGGGATCCGCCTTAGGATTCGGTGGTGTGTTTCTGTGTCTCTGTAATCCGGAGGCTCCCCTCTCTCTCTGGGTCTCCTGTTACCCTGTTTGCTGAAGAAGCCCCCTCGTCTAGGGACTGGTCAGCTTGTGAAATAAGAGTTGCCTTTAGGGCGCTCCGGGTGGCTCAGTCTGACTCCCCCCCACCCCCCTCGCTCACTCTCTCTCAAAATAAATAAACTTTAAAAAGCAGTTGCCTTTCCTCCCCAGTCCAGGGGCCGCTCTTGGGGCCCTCTGCTTGGCGGGCAGACCCCCGGCTCCACCCGCGCGGCCCGCGGAGCCCCCAGAGGCGGCCTTGACTGAGTCGGCCGCTAGGCCCCAGCCTCGGACTTGGCTTCACACGACTTGCTGAAGTCATGCCTCCCTTCTCTCCTGCACGTTTTGAGTTGGGTCATGAGGACTCGCTTTTGTGTTCAGTCCTGGGGAGTAAACCGTGTTTGAGACTGTCGAGTGGAAGCTTGAGCGTTAGTGACCGGCTCCTCCGCTGTGTCTGCGCCCTTCCAGGTGGGTCTGCGAGGAGATCCCGGACCTCAAGCTCGCCATGGAGAACTACGTTTTAATCGACTACGACACCAAAAGGTGAGCCCCCGCCCCGCCTGGGAGCCACGCCTGGGCCCTGGCACTGGCCTTCCTGATCTCGGGCGCTGGCCCGCTCCAGGCAGGGCCTCTGGGTTCGCCCTCCGGCAGCTTCTAGCAGCTTCTAGGAGAGTCCTGTGGGTGGGGAAGGGCGAGGCCGGCCCTGGAATGCCTGCCTGGAGTTGTTGGTTTCTCTTCTTCACGCTCCTGCCGTTTTAGCTCTGGGCAGGCTTGCAGCCCAGCCCGCAGGCGGCCCAGAGGACGGTGCCATCTGCGGGCACGATCGGATCGCTCGGCCCGGAGGAGCCCGAAGCCCCTTGCAGGGCCCGGCACCCAGCTGTGTGTGGCTTGGCCTCACTCTTGCTTTGAGGGGCTTCCGGCCTGAGCCAGCCTTGGCCCCGTCCCCGTCCCCTGACCCGCCCAGCATTTGAGAAGGCAGGAAGGGGGCCGTGCTGCCCGTGCTCCTGTCCCGAGCCCTCAGGCCCTGGGCCCCGGCGGCGCCTGCCCCTGGCAGCTGGCACCTCCCGATCCCAGGGCGAGGGTGCGGACGGGCGCCGACCCTTGGACAGTAGTCGCTTGGCCAGCGAAGCGCACCATTAGGAACGAGTCGATGGCTCTGGGTCTGGCCAGAGTTTTGAAGGGTGATTTGCTTACAAGATGTTTTCTTTTCCGTGTTCAGGTGGCTTAGGAGAGACGGGGAGGGGACACGGGGCCAGTGTGGGGCGTCCGGCTGAGGGTCGGCGTGGCCGCAGTCAGCAGCATGGCGGGAGGCCCTCGTTCCAGCAAGCGAGGCGACGGCAGGGCCGGCCCGCCCTGGTGGCGTGGGCTCCGGACGCAGGCCCCTCGGGGGCAGTCGGGACTCGAGTGGATGGTAGCTGCCGAGGGTGAGGAGGGACACAAGGGCCTGAAATGACAAAATCGCGCAGTCCTGCTCTTCCGAGGGCTTCGTGAGGAAGCAGGAGCTAGAGGTCTTGAATCTTTCAGTCTGCAAATTCAGGGTGACGAAGGTCACTCGGAGGGTGGACTCGGTGGCTTGCACCTCCGGAACGGTGGCGGAGCCCATTTCTCCTGTTGGGTTCCCGACTGCGCTGCGGTGGCCCTGCAGTTGTGTCACTGTCCTTTGTGAGGGTCCTTCAAGCCTCTTCTCGGTCGCTGGGAGCACCCCCCACTTTTCTACGGGCCTGCCTTGCTGGGGACCTTGATTTGCCCTGGGGCTGGAACCTTGAACTTGCCCGAGAGGGGAGCCCCTGAGTTGAATTCCTTTACTTCTGTTGTAAAGGGGAGGTGCAGGAGCTCTTGGGGTAAATCTAGGGCCGCGGGTGAGGGGCGGGCAGCCGTGAAGATGTAGGGGGCGTGGGGCAGGCAGCTTGGGGTGCACACAGCACGGTCATTGCTTCCCGTGTCCCGGGTGTGGAGGGGCCTCTCCTGGTTCCTGGTGTCCTGCTCGGCGGGGAGGCCTCCTTGCTGCTGTGTGCGTTTGTGGGTGTTGTAGGGAGGGCCCCCCCTCCCGTTCGGGGCAGGTACACGGAGTATGTCCCCTCTGCGCTGCCGACGCCATGCGGGTCTTGCTCTCTGTGGGGTGTCCGGGCCCGTTACAGTCTGAGCAGCATCGCCGGCCCCACTCTGCTGATACCAGAAGTGCCCCAGAGTGTCCCCCGGAGGCAGGGTCAGCCCTGGAGGGTGGGGGCGAGGCTCCTGGGTTAGAGAATTTCATTAAAAGTCATACTTGGTGTAGAAACAGTGGGGTCTAGGAGACTGTAGTCTCACTGGAAAACTCCCAATCCAGCTCTCCTAAGGCATCTAACACGTGCTCCCTACGGTTTTGAAAGTGTGGAAACTTTCTGCAGAGGAGAGCCGGGGGGCCGTGCCACCGCTGGGTGGTCCCCGTCCCATCAGGTTAGGGCTGAGATGGAGGCTGTCTCTGGCCAGGGGAGGAAGACCCTGTGAGGCCCGGGGACACGCTGTGGGAGCAGATGGGACTTCGGTCCAGCCCGCCGCTGGGGAGCAATTCTTCTTCTCAACTAACACCTGCTGGGCACGCCTTCGACCTTGGGTTTGACCTGCGAGCCGTGGCCTCTGCAGGCCGCCCCGAGCACGCGGCGTGTACCAAAGGCCGCCTCGGCCCCAGAGTCTTGGCTCTCCTGGGTGCCCCGTGACCTCTGCCTGCCCACCGGGGGCCGTCCCTCCCCAGAGGCTGGCCGGGCCCCCCGGCTTGTTCTGACCTCCGTAGTGACCGGCGCCTTCCCCTCGCCTTTCAGCTTCGAAAGCATGCAGAGGCTCTGTGACAAGTACAACCGCGCCATCGACAGCATCCACCAGCTGGTAGGTGGCCCCCGCCCGCCCGCCCGCGGCCCGCCCCTGCATGCCGAGCAGTCGCCCCCAGGCTCGCACGGGCACCTTCCCGCTGCTGCCCCGCCTCCACGGGCGATGCCAGGCGGGCACGCCTAGGGGCTTCCTGGGCTGCTTCTGCCCCTCCACCAGTAGTGTTGTGAGCGTTTCCCTGTCCTTCTGGGACATTCTGACTGTGGAGAGGCCCGGGGCTCTGCCCTCGCCTCCCTGAGCCACTGCTGGGGCCTTGAGAGGCCTCGCCTTGCAGAGAGCAGAGAGCTGGGCCAGGCCAGGCCGCGAAAGCGGTTCCAAAGAGCGCGTTGCTTCATTTCCGGGGATGTTCTGCTGCCCAGACAGCCTCCTTGGTGTGGGGGAGCCTCTCCAGCAGGAGCCTTGCTGCCAGGGAGGCTGCGTGGGCTGACGGGCCCTGTGGCCCCGGAGCCTGGAGCGGGTGTCCGTCCCCGTTAGGAATGGCGGGGGCGGGGGTGCTGGGTCGGGCGAGCATGGTCAGGCCTTGGGCCTCCTGTGCAAGGGACTGAGGCTCGTCGAGGGTCTTCTGGGGTCAGCTGTGTGCCTGCCCCCTGCCTCAGTTTTGGCCTGGGCGGGAGGCGGGACCTGAGGTTTGGGCCAGGCCGTGTGGTCTCTAGTCCCCTGCACAGTCATGGCTTGGCCCCACGCTGCCCTGCCCCCCAAGCTGGGAAGGTCCTTGGGGACAGTCTGCCCTGGTCACGGCTGCAGGTGGCTGAAGGCGGCCACTGCACGTGGGAAATGGGGGACTGTCAGGGGTCAGAGGACCAACTCTCCCTTTGGGCCAGTTCTGGTCCCTGAGGCAGAAGTCAAGGCTGTGGGGCCCTAATAAGGGCCCACAAGCCACCGGCTCTCTTCGTGGCTCTTGACCCATTTCTTTGCCCAGACAGGCTTTCGGGCGAGGAAGCCGTCTGAGGCCAGGGCTGCAGAGCCCACCCCACTGACGGCCTGGGGGGTCCGGCGAGGGGTGTGGCGCACAGGACGGCCGGCTCGGGCGGAGTCCGTGGCGCTGGGGAACGGCCACTTGTGTGACGTGCTTCCTTTGACGTCCTAGTGGAAGGGGACCACGCAGCCCATGAAGCTGAACACGCGGCCGTCCAACGGGCTCCTGCGGCACATCCTGCAGCAGGTGTACAACCACTCGGTGACGGACCCCGAGAAGCTCAACAACTACGAACCCTTCTCCCCGGAGGTGTACGGGGAGACCTCGTTCGACCTGGTTGCCCAGATGATCGACGAGATCAAGATGACCGAGGACGACCTGTTCGTGGACCTGGGCAGCGGTGAGCGCCTCGGTCGCCAGCCCCGCCGCCCACAGCCCCTCACGGTCATGCCCGCCCCTGCCCGCAGCCAGCCTGTGCCCCTTCGTGCGCCCAGGGGCCTCTCCCGGCTGCGGGACTCGCTCCTGTGCCCTGTCGGCTCAGAGGGGACCCGGTGGCCACTGTGGGCTGGCCCCTCCCCCCCACCCCCCATGTACGCCCTGTGGGCGGGGCCTAGCGGGCATTTGCGGGGTTGCCTGATTCCTGGAGGACGTGTTGACCGACGGTCCTGGGGCGGGAGCCCCGAGCCCAGCCCTCCCCTGGTGGTTCTGCCTCCGGCACGGGACCTGTTTTGAGGTGACAGCCTTGTGCTGCAGACTCGAAAGGCCCATCCCAAGCTGGCCGTGGTGCTGGGGAAAGTGTCCAGGGAGCCGGTGAGGACGACTTTTTAAATGTCATTGGTTTGAGGCCTTTCAAACACACGATCCAGTTGTGTTGGGATAAGAACGCCACGTGCTTCGGAAGCAGTCACGGAAAATGCCGTGACTCCGTCTGTGCACTCACGCCCGCCTTCCCTCCGTCCCCCTGACCGCACGCCGCGCACCGTGGCCTCCACCCTGGTTTCTGAGCAGTGTGGTTTTTTTTATTTTTTTGAGAACTTTTCATTTTTTAATCTCTGTGCCCAGCGTGGGGCTCGAACTGACAACCTAGTGATCAAGAATTGCGTGCTCCACTGACCGAGCCAGCCTGGTGCAGGCGCCTCAGCGTGCTGGTTTTGTATTTTTTAATATGTTCTATTTAGAATGGAAACTCAAAGGACTCCCAACATGTTATTTGAAATGCAAAACGGCCCCAAAGAAGAGGAGAGGTTGTTGAAGAGGCCTTTTTGTGCCAGAGTACCCGCAGTCGGCCGCCTGGGCCCTGGATGCCCGGGCCTGCGGTGTGGGCGGCCTGCTTGTCGGGACTAGCGACCCAGAGACCCTGCCTGGTGCGCGGGGCCTTCTCCCCGTGACCCTGCGTCGAAGCCCGGCCGCTGCCCTGCTGGCGGGCGCCCTTTGCGTGATCGCCAGTGTGGCCGGCGGCGCCGAGCTGTGGTGCTGATGGGGGTGGGGTCGGGTGGTGGGAGCCTTGGGAGGTGCTCCCACGTCTTGGGGGACCGTGTCCGAACAGTCGATGCCACCTAGGTCTCGTAGACGGAGGACAGAGTCCTGACGCGGGAGCCGTGGGGCGTCGTGTGTGTGAGGCTGTGGTCTGGGTCCCTGGAATGGCCTCAGTGACCTGGGAGAGCTTGTGGCCTCTGCCTGTTGACTGCCCTGTGGCCAGCACCATGGGTGGGTCGTGCCTCTGTCCTAGGGTCCCAGGGACTGTGTCTGTGACAGCATCTCGCTCTCCCCCCCCCCCCAAGGAGTGGGCCAGGTCGTCCTGCAGGTCGCTGCGGCCACCAGCTGCAAGCATCACTATGGCGTGGAGAAAGCTGACATCCCAGCCAAGTACGCGGAGGTGAGTGGCCCTGGAGTGGGGCGTGGGGTCCAGCCCTTGTTTGCCATGACCTGTGGGGCATAGACGGGGAAGGACAGAACGAGCTGGGCGTCTGGGCATCTGGGCTGAGCCCTGGGCGCTTCCCCGAGGGAGGGCCCGTGCCCTCCAGAGGCCTCTGCCTGGGGAGGGGCCGATGGGATGGGGCAGTGCCTGCGTCTCCGGAAACCCCTTTAGAGTGTGTGGTCTGGACCCTGCAGGGCCCAGTCTGTGCTGCAGCTGCGCGTCGAGGGAGTTGTGTTGAGGGCTTGTCCCCGGGCGGCCCCAGCTCCTGGCACGGGGTGGGAAGGGGCCGCGGGGAGCCGCTGACGGCTGTGCCCGTTCCCTTGCAGACCATGGACCGAGAGTTCAGGAAGTGGATGAAATGGTATGGAAAAAAGCATGCAGAATACACAGTGAGTGCCATCGCTCCATGCCCCCGCGGCTAACACCCCAGCTCCGTCTCTGTGCCTCCTCCTCCCCTGACCCGCCGTCCTTCTTCCCTCCCGGGGACGCCCTCTCTGCCCGTCCTCGCCCTGCATGGAGCGCGGGTCGTCACGCGAGCGCCTCCTCCCTTCCGGCCTCTTTCGCCCTTTCTGGCCTCCTGCGCGCGCTGAGAGCAGTGGGGCTCCTCCCTCTCCCCGCTCTCAGCCCACCAGCGGCCCACGCGTGTCTCCAGGCGCCGGGCAGGGTCCCGGGAGCCTCTTGGCTGTCACGCGCACGTCTGCGTGGGCAGCGGCGTGGCATGGGTGGAATGGCCCCTGCCCTCATCCGCTGGCAGCTCTGTGGCACCTCCTCCTCACCCGAGAGTCCCTCCTGGCGAGGCGAGGCTTTGGGGCGGCGTGCGCCCCCGGCTCTCCTGGCTGCCGCCCCTCGGCCCAGCCTTTCCAGCCCGGGTTCCTCGGCCAGGGTTCGAGGCCCCTGGTGCGTGTCCGGGCCCACGACCCGTCCCGTGCCCTCTGTTGCCATGGACACCGTGCTGCCGTGCAGTCTCCCCTTGAGGGGCCGCTGCGGGGACATTACGGGCGGCCGGGGGGGGGGGGCGGCGGGGACCCGCATCGGTGACTCCCTCTCTCACGTCAGGTTGTCAGCTGCACGAACCCAGAGGCTGAGGCCCAGATCACTGAGGTTCCACTAGGTTCCGTGGCGGGCCCTGTGGCTCCTCCCTTCCGGAGATTTCTTGCACGTGCTCACTTGCTCCTCTCTCTGTAGTCACCAGCCCTGAGGGAGCCATCATGGGCATGTGAACTTTGAGCCGGACCCAACATCTCTGCTGGCGTTAGGGACCTGGGATGGGTCACGTGAGGACAGGCTGAGGTCTGCTGGGCTGGTGGGGGGTGGGGAGGGGGGTGGGGAGGGGGGAGGCCACCGCCTCCTCGGGACAGCCCGACAGCTGCTGCTTTCGTGGGTCATGCCTCCGCTCCAGCGTGTGAAAGCCGCTGCCAAACCCAAGGTCACCCACACTTGTTCCTCGGTACGTTCTGGGGCTTCCATGTTCTGCATTTGACGTGCAGAGCTGGGAGGGGTGAGGCCAGCACCCGGGTCCTCTCCTGGGCTGCCTCGCTGCAGTCCGCCCCCGCCCGGCCGCTCTGCCTGTACGGGTTCCCGGGCCATCGGTCCCGTCCCGCTGTCCGTCTCCCTCAGCAGCCCTCGCTCTCTGCGTTCCCGTGGCTCTGCAGCGGGTCTTGGCTCGGGCAGTGTCCGTCCGTCCTCTGACTCGGTTCTTGTCCTGCGCTTGTCCAGATAGACGCGGGAGGCCGTCTGTGGGCGTCCGTCACAGAGCGCTGGGCGCAGGGGCGGGGTTGGGGGCGTCTGCGGGTCGGGGAGAGCTGGCGTCTGGACACTGTGGAGCCTTCCCGGCCGCACCCGGGGACTCGCCGTCAGGCCGCAGAGTTACTGGTCGCCTCTGTTCACCAGGGTCTTGTTCCGAGCCCCGTGGCGGCCTTGTGCACGCTCCGGCAGGGCTGCGCAGCATCTGTCTGTCCCGGCGCTCGCGGGAAGGTCCTGTCTGGCGCGTCGCCGGCTGATAGAGCAGCTGACCTTCGCGGTGGCACGCACAGACCTGACTGTTGCCGAAAGTGCTCGTTAGTTCTGGGTTGGTTCGTTGGTTTGTTTCTGGATTCTTTGGATCTGGTCGTCTGTGAACAAAGGCGGTTTTACGCCTTCCTCCTTGGTCCGCGTCCTTCACGTGTCTTGTCTTGCCGTGCGCGCCAGCAGGGCGGCGGGCAGTGCCGGACGCGGTCAGCAGCGAGGGCCCCCGCGCCCTGGTCCTGCCCGTGCCGGAGGCTTCGGGCTCCTCGCTGTCAAGACCAAGTGCGCTGCAGGTGTTCTGTGGGTGCCCAGTGCCGAGGTGACGCGGTCCCCTGTGCCTTATTTTGCTGAGCACCTCTCCACGGGGGGTGTTGGGTTTGCTCAGTGCCCTTCGTGCATGTGCGGGCGTAAGTCTGTGACCTTTCTTTGGTCCGTCGAGGTGGTGAGCACGGACGCTGAGCCAGCCCTCCTGCCGGGGTCCCGCTCAGTTGTGGCACACGGTCGCTTCCACGGGCTGTCAGGTTCCCGGGACGCTTCTGTGTCCTTGAGGGGTAGATCCCGGCCCCTTTTCCTTCCCGGGGGACGTCCTCGGTTCTGGGGTCAGGGTGAGGCCGGCCTCCTAGCTGGGAGGTACCCCCTCTGCTTCTTTTGGGCCAGGACTTGCCTGTCCTGTCTCCTGGAGGGATTTCTTCCGGAATTCTCTGCACTCCACGAAAGGCGAGCGGTCCAGCCTTTCTCCGGTGCCCCCGCGGCTGCGGCTCCCGGCGTCTGCTTTCAGAGCCGAGTGCGCGGCCCGTCCGGTTGGTCTGTTCCCAGGAAGCCTCTTCCCACGCGGTCCCCGTCCCCGTGTCTGCTGTCGTGCTGGCTGTGCTCCTAAATGGCTTACTCTTTCTTTAAGACTTCGTGACTTCCCAAAATGCAGGTTACCAAATTTTGCTTTATTTTTATTTTTTAAAAATTTAGCTTAGGGCACGAACGGGAGAGGGGAGAGGGGCAGAGGGAGAGAGCATCTTAGGCAGGCTTCAAGCTCAGCGTGGAGCCTGACCCGGGGCTCGATCCCACAACCCTGGGATCATGACCTGAGCCAAAACCGAGAGTCAGACACTCATTCAGCTGAGCTAGTGGGGGCCCCAGGTCTGCACATTTTCAGGCACTCCCTGTTTCTGGTGACAGCCAGACAGCGGTAGCCCGTGGTGTGAAAGTTCCGGGACTTCCCAGAAGCGGCTCGTGTTGGTCCCGGCACAGCCTCCAGCACTCCGTTCAGAGCCTGGTTCTAGTGTCTGGTGGGTTCCTGATAGCTGGACCAAGAGGCGGGGGTGAGGCTGGGGGTGCTGCGCCCTCAGGCGGGCCTCCACTCCCCCCGCCCATCCAGGGTCGGCGGCGCATCAGAGGCACGCAGGGGGCTCTCATTGCCTGGTGCTCATCAGCGGGGCCCCAGCGACGGGGCCGGGGCTAGAATTTAGCTAGAAGGGCACTTGGGCACGGCCTTGACCGCTCAGCGGGGCCAGGCGGGTCTGTGCTGACCGTGGGCGCCCAGATCTGGCGGGAACTTGGGTGCTGGGTCTGGTGAGGCCAGCCAGCTGTCTGCAGCTTTGACCAGGCGTCCTGGCTGGCGGACGGGGCCCTGCTCCTGTTACTTAAGGACTGAAGAGGAAACAAGCCAACAGGAGTCTAAAAATAGCCCTCGCGCCTCTCCAGGCCAAGGATCCCTGTGCCGCTGCCGCGAGGGTGCCGCCCAGCTGGGGTTCACCGTGCCAGGCTGGGCCCTCCGCCCTGTGGCCCAGCGGTTCCCAGGCCCCTCTGACCCCCCACGCGCCTCCTCTGTCAGAGCCCCCGTCTCCCTCCTGCTTGGCTCCCGTCTGTGTGTCTGTCTCACCCCAGGGTCCCCCTCTCTGCCCAGCTCCATGGGGCCCCGTAACATAGCAGGCATGCTGTTCATGGTGAGACCCGCCTGCTGTTGGCGCCTGGCGGCGGGCCTGGTGCCTGGGGTGGCCATGGCCTGGTGGGAGTACCATGTGGGGAAGGTGCCAGCGTCTTTGCGGACTAGGGGCGGTGCATCTCCAGGACATGCGCAGGGCCACCCTCTGGGTACCAGCCTCCCCTCCGGGCCTGTCCACGTCAGGACAGCCTGGTGCTGCTGGTGGGCCGCGCCGTGTGGCCCCTGGGGAGGCCGGAGCCCCGTGCTGGGCTCACCCCCTCTCTGGTCGTGGTCTGTGTCCAGCCACTGGTGGTCCCGCTGTGTGCATCTGTGGGCTTGGCTGCCCCGGGCAGGTCCGTGAACCTGGAGTGACAGAGGACACGGGGCCAGCTACTCCAGGGTGAGGACAAGCCGGGTCTCTCTTCTTGGAAGCAAGCTCTTCTCCCCGGACCGGAGAGCAAGTGGTCCTCCAGGAGGAGGCGTGGGGCAGGGCCACCACAGACCAGCGGTTTCCGGGAGAGGAGGGGACAGGCGGTCATGGGGGCTGAAACGCTCTGCACCTGCGTGCGCTGGGGCCCTCCCATGTCTTCCCGTTTCTCTGCGGAAGGAGGTCTCGGGGTCCCCCAGGCAGGGGCACAGGAAGGCCACGCGTGTCTTTCTGATCTCTGTTAACTCTGGAGCGATGACCCAGGCAGCACAGCCGACTCAGCTGGTCACTGTCCTCCGTCCGTGTCCTCGGATGGTCACAGCCCGCCCGTGCTGCAGGGGGCGGGCAGGCAGGACCTGGGACTGCTTCCTTATGAGAAGCCGCAGCTCCGCAGACGTGCCATGGACGGTCAGCCGGCCTCCAAGGACAGGCATCTGGCCATGGCAGGATGCATGTGAAGGCGCCCTGGTCAGTTCCCAGAATCCCCGCCAGGGGCGGGGATGTGTCGGGAGCATCCTCAGGGGTGGGGTGTGCAGGGAGGACCCCCGGGGCTCTGCAGATGGTGGGCTCCTAACACCAAGGCCACAGTTGATACAGAGGAAGGAAGCGAAATGGTCCGAGCGCAGAGGCCTGGGGAGTGGGGACCCGGCGCAGGCTTCCAGGATCCTCTCAGGGTGTCCCCCAGGACACGCTCGATCCCCCCAAAACCACACGTGACTGCGTGTGAGGGGCGGTCTCCGGGGGTCGTAGAGACCCAGCGCCCGGGTTCCCGCGGGGGGTCGGTCAGCAGCCCCTGTGCCCGGCGTGGGCGGAGACCCCCGGCCCCAGGCGGGGAGCAGGTCCTCAGCGCGAACCTCGTGTCTGCGCGGACGGCTCTGGGACACGAGCACCCGGCCGGTGAGGGTGGCGGGAGCCCCGGAGTCCCGTTCCAGACGCACCGCCAGGGCCAGCCTCGCGAGCCGGCCTCTGGGGCGGGAAGGGTCAGGTGCGTCGTGCAGGCTGCTCTGCACAGGACAGTGAACACTTCGGGCTTGAGTCCCTTGTGAGGCCCGGCAGGGCTGTCCTCGGGAGTGCAGACTTGGAAGGTTCCACAGGTGGGGAGGGCGTCCAGAGACAGGATGACCGGGGTGTGGCAGCCCCCTCGGTGCCAGAGCGTGTTAGGGTGGCCGCCCCTCTCTCCACCCCCACGCCTTGCGCTGCCACAGCGCGTCCGCCACGTGCCACGCTGGGTGGTCTCCTCTCACGTGCAGCGGCTGCCACCCCGGCTCCCGGCCTCGTCACGCGGGGGCAGCAGCTCTCGGGACTGGCCCTGCCCAGGGTCCCAGAGCCTGCAGGCCCCGTGCCCCACTGGGCTGCTGTCTTCGCAGGAAGGGTGGGGGTTCCTGGTCACCGCACAGCATGTGTGGGGGTGTGGGAGAGAGCCGTCACCCCCCACGAGCCCCCTCCCGTCCGTGGACGAGCCTGTTCCGGACGGTTCCGCACGTGGACTCCCACCCCGCGGGGCCTCTCGTGTCCGGTTCCCTCCCGGAGCGTCGTGTGTTCGGGTCTGTCCGCGGGGCGGCGGGGGCGGGCGCCTCGCTCCTGCTCGCGGCCCAGGGGCGTGCGCGTGCGCGGTGGGCACGGTCCTCTGTGGACGTGCGCGTGCGCGGTGGACACATTGATGGACATTTTGGGTTGTTTCCACGGTTTGGCTCTTCTGAATCACTTACGCTGCTGAGACCCCACGTGCACGGAGGAGCGGTGGGGGGACAGTCAGACAGGAGGAAGGCCACGGCTGTGGACGTGTGGGGGTCTTGGGCAGCCCTGGGCCCCGAGTCCCCATGTTCGTCTGCCAGCTGAGCAGCGGGGAGAGCAAGCCTTGGCCTCGCCTCGCAGACCTGTGCCCTGGGGCACGTCCTGAGCACCTGGCCGGTGGGGGCACAGGAGCGGCCGTGCCTTGTAGTTGCCCCCCACTTGCTCTGTATGACTTTGCGACGTGTCCTCTCTCTGGTGTGGCTGGAGCACCACTCTGGCCCACCGGGCCTCCGTGTCCATGGCCGGCCCCCACTCTGGGCCTCGGTGCAGTGACCTACCGCGTGTGGTCCCGAAGCCCCAGGAGCTGCTGCCACCCCAGTGTCACGTCCTCCCCACCTCGGTGACCGCGCTCATCTCATCCTCTCCCCGAGGGCAGGGCGGGCGGGTGTGACGCCCAGCGCGGCCTCGAGAGTCAGCCTCGCCTCTGTTCTCTCCTTCCAGCTGGAAAGAGGCGACTTCCTCTCGGAGGAGTGGAGAGAGCGGATCGCCAACACGAGGTAGGGCCCGGCCGCCCCGGGGAGGGTCCACGGCCGTAGGCGCGGCCTTCCCTTCTCTCCTGGGCCCCAGCCTACAGCAGGGCAGGCGGGCGGGGGGCCGGGCCCAGGCTCACACGTGCCGTCCCCTGGCCCCGGGGTGGGGGTGGCCGGTCCTGTTCGGCGGGGGCGCTGTAGCCTCGCCTGCACCGCGCGTGGTCTGCAGCCCTTCTCCTAGCCCTGGGCTTGCGGGTCTTCCCCGGGACAAGTCAGCCTCGCCAACGGCGGGGCCACCGTTTGGGGGACCTGGCGGTGTGGCCTCTCTGCCTTTCTGTCAGGCGTGCTTGCCGCCTCCTGCCCGGACCCGCGGCGTCGGAGCCTGGGGCAGGCGGGAGCTGCGGGCCGTTCTTCCCGGAGCGTCTCCCTGTGTGGCGCTCCCGTGACAAGTCCCCATCTGAGCCGGGTCCGCTCTGCTCTCCCCTGCCGCCCGGTCTTCCCTCCTTTCCTGAGGCCCTCATGCTCACGCCACGGGCATCCCCGTCGCTAGCGGTCTGGGGGCTCTCCGTGGGGGGGAGCCCCACCTCGCCGAGCGCCGCCTAGCGGCATCCAGGCCAAGGACTCCCGTCTGGTCGCCCTGGCGATGGGCCTCGGTGCCCTTTGTCCTGTGGGAGAGCAGGAGCCGGCCTTGGGGCGGGAGGGCATTCCCCCGACGTGCCCCAGGTGGCTCTGC
This sequence comes from Mungos mungo, assembly GCA_004023785.1. Lineage (NCBI taxonomy): Eukaryota > Metazoa > Chordata > Mammalia > Carnivora > Herpestidae > Mungos > Mungos mungo. The sequence goes on along the minus strand of PISW01004313.1, from coordinate 33,161 downwards.
TTCCTGGCAGGGGGGTCCTCTCCCCAGCACCCACTTCTCGTCAGGGCATCCACCTCTGCTTCGCCTCCGTGAGTTTCCAGCAGCTTCTGAGGCATGAGAGGGCGGCTGCCTTCGGAGCCCCCTCCTTCCATCACGCCCGGCTCTTTTGTCAGGGGCTCCGTCCCTCAGCCCCCGAGGACGCCTGTGTCCCAGCCCAAAGCCCCCCGTCGGCTCTGTCTCTGCCCCGCAGCAGTGCGGGGGGCCCCGGGCTGCCTCTGCGTCAGCGCCCGTCGGTGCCGCGTCTGCTCTCGCCCCGCCCAGGGCCTCCGGGGCCCTTCTGTCACGGGGTGCACGGACGGCTTCCAGATTTTTTTTTTTTTTTGGAAAGTGCAAGTGAGGGAAGAGCAGAGAGAGGAGGACAGAGCTGTCAGCACAGAGCCCGACAGGGGGCTCGAACTCACGAAATGTGAGATCATGACCTGCGCCGAAGTCGGACCCTCAACCGACTGAGCCACCCAGGCGCCTCAGGTTTCCAGACTTTTTGATTTTAAACTATCACGATTGAAATCGAGCAGCGAGGGGACGGCCATCAGCCCTCTCTGTCTTCTGTCACATTCAAGTCATTCAAGTGAGGAAGTAACCCCCCCACGCCCACCCCCGCCCGCCCTCCTGGCGGCCGTGCCTGGCGCTCGCTGCGGTGTCGCTTCCCCCTGCAGCCCCGTCCGTGGGTGGCGGGGGCCACACCACCACCGGGCACGGACCGTTTAGGTGCGGGCTCCGATGGGCCACCGCGCACTGCTCGTAGAGTGCCCCTCGGGGGCGAGAGCCGGGCCCAGGCGCGCGAGGGGCGATGCAGGGGCACACGGGCCAGGTGTGGGGCAGTGGCCTCCCCTGCCGCCCGCTTGGCGTCTCCAGACTGGGGCCCCCAGGGCGTCTGGTGCCAGGGCACACAGGAGAACAGAGAAGTGACGCGCCCCGCGGGTCCTCTCCTGCTGCCTCGGTGTCCTCACCGCCTCTGTCCCCAGGGGACATCGCTGCCCCAGGGACCACCCTCTTAGCCAGCAAGCGTCCTCCTCGCCTCTCCCAGGGAGGCGGGCAGCCTGGGTGTCACGCGAGTGGCCAGCGGCCCTGTCCCGCCCTGGGCTGGGGGAGCTCTGGGCGCGTGTGCGGATGGAGCCTTCGTGTTCACTCAACTGGAACATTGTTTTGCAGTGTTATATTTGTGAATAACTTTGCCTTTGGTCCTGAGGTGGATCACCAGCTGAAGGAGCGGTTTGCGAACATGAAGGAAGGTAACAGGCTCCCCGCGGCCCCGCCCTGTGTCAGTCCCCGCGTGCCCGGCCTGTCCGTAGATCTGGCACTGGTCGCGGGGCCTGGAGCCCTTGTGAGTGCCCGTCAGCCTCGGCAGCGGGTTCGGCCGGCGGGACCTGGTGGGCGGCCCCATTCCCCACGGGCAGCGGGGACTTTTCCGTCCGAGGAGGCCCCAGCTCGTGCTGCGGGATGACTCCCTCTGTGCCTGACATCCACACTGACCTGATGTCCCCGTCTCACCTGCCAGCCCTGACCTGTGGCAGGGAGGGCGCCAAGGCCGCCCCGCCTGGCCTCTTTGGCTTTTCTGGGGGCGTCCCCCTGTTTGGGCCCATCCCCGCCTGGCCGCCTCTGCCTTCCATTCCCTGGGTGGGGAGGAGGGCAGGCCCCTTTGCTGTGTGTGAGTCTTGAACTCCCGGCCAGAGCTGCTAGGCATGGCCGTGGGGGAGGCCAAGGAGGAGGCTGGGAGCCCGTGCTCTTATTCTCAAGACGTGTGGGTCGGGTCTTGTCTTCCTTGTGCCCGTGAAGGCTTCTAGGTCTGCAGTAGGGCTTTGGTGGAGCGCGAGGTCCTCTGCTGTGTCTGGCCTGAGCCATCTTGGGAAAAGTGCGTGTGGTCTAAATCCTGGCAAGCTGACAGCTGCAGCCTCTCGGCTGCCTCGCGGCCTGGCGCAGCCCGCCACTCCCACTGGGGGGGCACCGGGTGCCCCTCGGGCCGGGCCGGTGTGGCGGGCTGGCGTGTCTGTGCCCGTGTGCGGCTGCATCTGTGTGCGTGTGTCAGACTGGATTCCAGGGAGGTTTTCTGGTTGATTGATTGATAGAAGGAGACAGAGAAGGGGAGAGAGAAGGAGAGAGAGGGTGCACAAGCAGGGGAGGGGCAGAGAGAGAATCACAAGCAGGCTCTGTGCTGTCAGCGCGGAGCCTGATGAGGCTCCATCCCAGGAACTGTGGGGTCATGACCTCAGCCAGGATCAAGTCAGATGCTCCACCCACTGAGCTATCCAGGCCCCCCTGGACTTTTCCAATTTAAATGTAACATTGCTCTTCTTCCTGACTTGTGTCTGGCTCTGTTTATCCTCACACGGAGAAGCGTGGCTTCCGGCAGCGCACGTGGTTTATGTACCGTGTTCGTCACGCGCACGCACCGTGACCACGCTCACAGGCCTGTGGGTTCCTGTGAGTCGTCCTCCCCCTAGGACTCTGCGCCCCGGGGGTGACCGCGGGCCGTGCGGGCCTTCAGGGTTGGCCTCGGCCATTGGTTGTGGGACGCGTTGCATGAGCGCGCAGGCAGGGGAGGGGGCGCTCGCCCTCCTCACCCCTGCCCGGTTTGTCCTCGCAGACGGGTGACCCCCCGGTGGGGCTTCGAGCCCACGGTCACAGGAGGGCAGCTGGCGGCACAGAGTCAAACTGGGAGGAGGCGGACGGGACTCCGTCCTGCTGCCGTCCGCGCGTGCTGTGCCCGCCTCTCGTGTGGCTTCTCCTCGCTGCTCTGACATCTGTCTCCCGTTCATCTGTGTGTGCAGGCGCGTCCCCACGGACGGCAGTAACTGGGTTTGTGTTTCAGGCGGCAGAATTGTGTCCTCGAAGCCCTTTGCGCCTCTGAATTTTAGAATCAACAGCAGAAACTTGAGCGGTAAGCAGCTCCTGGTTGCCGAAGCGTTAAAGTCTGTGATCTCTAGCACCGACGCGTGTCAGCACAGGGCCGTCCCCCCGCACTGCTCCCGTCAGGGCAGGCCGCCCTCTGGGGGTCTCCCGGGCGCCGTGGGGGCCGAGCAGCCTCCTGCGCCGCCCCCGCACCCCGGGCCAGGACTGCCCTGGTTGTGATGACCACAGATGTCCCCAGACCTGCCCCGGGTCCCTGGGGCGGGGGGGTGTTGAGGGTGTGCGAGGTCTGCCGTGGCGATGGCTGTCCTGCACGGGACGGGCTGCGCCCGAGGCCCCTGCATCAAAAGCCACGTCGCCCTTTAGTCACTCCCCACGCACTTTGCGATCCCACTGCGGGGGGCGGCCATCGTCCTCGGACAAGCCCGGGGTGGGGGCGGGGCTGGTGTGAGCACCTCACCCGGGCCTCCCGCCTGCCTCTTGTTGGGGGGAGGGAGCCCCCACAGAACTGCGCGGAGGCCCCGCTCGCCCCCGGGCTCGGCGGGCCTGACGCCGCCCCTTGTGCGCAGACATCGGCACCATCATGCGCGTGGTGGAGCTCTCGCCCCTGAAGGGCTCCGTGTCCTGGACGGGGAAGCCGGTGTCCTACTACCTGCACACCATCGACCGCACCATAGTGAGCGCCCCCCTGCCCCGGGGGGCGGGGGGCGGGGACGGTGCTGTCCGTGGCCCCAGCCCTGTGGGGGGCGGGCCTTGTCCCCGGTGGCCGGGGACAGCGGTGGGGCCCCATGCACTGGGAGCCCGGAGTGGGGCGGGTCCCGCTGGGGTGGCCCCTACAGAATCCGCCTGGAGAACTCGGTTGTTCGTGCGTCCGGGACGTTGCGTTCACCCCGAGAGTGTTGGCACTGGCTTCTGATGAGACTTTTCCTTTCCCGTTTGTATTTTTAGCTTGAAAACTATTTTTCTAGTCTGAAAAATCCAAAACTCAGGGTAAGTCTGTTTTTCTTTCACCTGAACAGTGTGTGTGCACAGCCTTTTGGGGGTGGCCATGCACACGTGCTGGTCTGTGTGACAGGGTCTGGGTCACAGCCCTGCCCGCGTACCCCCACCTCATCTGTAACGGCTGCGGCGGGCCACAGTTCTTGTGCGCGTTTGGGAAACGGGTGGAGCGAGTCTCTGAAGCGGGATTGGGTGACGTGCGGATCTGTGTGACGGACCGCGAGCAGCCCGCCTGCGGTCCCGGCCCGAGTCCCTGACCCGGGGCTGGGGGGTGGCCGGCCCGGCTCCTGCCCTCCCCCGGGACGTGGTGGCTGCTGTTTGTGCGCTGAGGACGTCTGTCCAAGAGTTCTTTCTGGAGGCTCGGACGCGTCTGTGTGCAGGAGAGCGCCTCCGGCCACTGGGGCCCCGCGTCCGGCCGGCCCGCCGCCCCCCGCGCGGTGCTGCCGGGAGGCCCTGTGCGCAGCCCTCTCGGTGTAGCGAGCACGCGGCCCAGGGGAGGGAGAGGGCGGTCAGGTGGCCGAGAGATGGGGGGCGGGGCGTGTGCCCGCACGTGCCTCCGTTTCCCCGCCCGTGCTGGTGGTGCCCCACGAGCCCTGCGGGGCCGGGGCGTCCGCAGACCCGCCCGTGGCTCGCTCTCCAGGAGGAACAAGAGGCAGCTCGGCGCCGGCAGCAGCGAGAAAACAAGAGCAACACGACCACTCCCACCAAGGTGCCCGAGAGCAAGGCCGCGGTGCCCGCGGACCCCCCGGTGGTGAGCGCGCGCCGCCCCCAGCACCTGGGCCCCGGCGTCCCGCGGGGGGTGGCTCCTGGGACTTCCCGGGAGCCTGTGTCGCCGACGTCCGTCACCCGCCGTCTGCTAGGACTCCGGTGCCGAGGAGGAGAAAGCTGGGGCGACCACCATCAAAAAGCCGTCCCCCTCCAAGGCCCGGAAGAAGAAGCTGAACAAGAAGGGGCGGAAGATGGCCGGCCGGAAGCGCGGGCGCCCCAAGAAAATGAGCACTGCGAACCCCGAGCGCAAGCCCAAGAAGAACCAGACCGCACTGGACCTCCTGCACGGCCCGGCCTCGTCGCAGACGGCGGCACCGTCGCCGCAGGGTAAGCCCGCCGCCGGGGACACGGGCGGAGTGCTCGGTGCCCAGCTTTGCACCCTCCTGAGGGCACATTGGGGCGTCCCCTGGGCCTCTCTACGCCTAGGGACTCCGACCCTGAGCGGGTCCTGCTTGGGGCCTTGCCGGCATCCTGCCGACCTGGGCTCTGGTGAAGGGCCAGGATTTCTTAGATCACAAGGGGACGCGTCTCCGCCTCTCCAAGTGCCGGGACGTGGCGTCTGTTAGTGTCCTTGCACTCCAGGAGCTGCGTTCGGTCGTGTCTTTAAAATGACCCGCAGTTCGGTGTAGTACAGTAGCTGACACGTGACCGTGCTGTCTCCCCGCAGACGCGTACAAGTCACCTCATAGCCCGTTTTACCCGCTACCTCCCAGCGTGCAGCGGCACGCCCCTGACCGGCCGCTGCTGGCAGCCACCCCGCCCGCACTGCAGAAGCTGCTAGGTGAGCGCGCAGGCCTGCGGGCTCGGTCCAGGTCCGTCAGGGCCCCTCCCAGAGCAGGTGGGGCCGTTTCTGGGGGCGTCTGGCTGGCTGGACCAGGTGCTCCTGGCGCCAAGGAGACAGGGCTGAGGATGCCACACGACTCTCCCCAAAGGACAGTCTGGGCCGTGTCTACAGCGCCGGTGGGGGAGGGCCCGTGGTGGGGGGAGCGGAGACTGCATGCCCTCACGCTGCCGGGCCGGGTGGACCTGCTGCGCGTCTAAACATGGGGGCAAAGAACCCCCTTCCCCGCTCTGGGCGGCCGGCTCCCTCAGTTCAGTGCCAGGAGCCCATGTTGACCACGACAGTGGTCGGTTCAGTAATGACCACATGGTCCTGTGGGGAAGAAGACGTCGGGGGTGGTGGCCGGAGGCTTGAGGGGCTCCAGGGGCAGCGGCCCCCTCCCACCGCGGTGTCGCTCGGCCCCTCCTAGAATCCTTCAAGGTCCAGTACTTGCAGTTCCTGGCGTACACCAAGACCGCCCAGTACAAGGCCGGCCTGCAGCAGCTGCTGGACCAGGAGAAGGTGAGCCCTGCCCTGGGTGCCCTCACGGGGCAGCTCTGCCCCCTGGGTCCCAAACGCTGCCGGGGCGGCCTGGGCGCCTGCGGGGGCTCCCGTACCACAGGAGCAGTGAGGCCTCCGCAGGCCCGGGCACCTGCCCCCGCGGGTCTGGAGAGGCTGCGGGGTGGCCCTCCTCCCCGAGCAGTGATGCTCTCGACCACGGAGACGAGCCGCGGGCCATCAGCCTTCTGGGCCGGGCTGTGTCCCGCCGTGCTCCCATCACCGTGCCCCATCCCCGCAGGAGAAGAACGCCCGGCTACTGGGTGTCGCGCAGCAGCTGGTTGGCCACTGCCAGGCCCAGAAGGAGGAGATCAAGAGGCTTTTCCAGCAGAAACTGGATGAGGTAGATGCGGGCGGGGCCAGGGGCCAGGGCACAGCCTAGGGAGTGGAGACCTGGAGGGGTCTTTTTCTTCCTGGTGTGTGACCTCTTGCCTGTTCCCGAAGCGGGATCTGGAACACAGACTGCAGTCACAGGGCTGCTGGCGTGGGCTCCTGCCCCTTCCCCGGTGACCGTCGGTCCCCTCCGCTCTCTGGGACCGCCATTGGCCGCCGCCCCAGCCCCCCTCGCTGGCCCCCCCGGGAGGCCCCGCCCCACCCTCCGCCCGCCCTCGCGCCTGCGTGAAAGCGCACCGTGCTGTCCTGTGTCCGCAGCTGGGGGTGAAGGCGTTGACCTACAACGACCTGATTCAGGCGCAGAAGGAGATCTCGGCTCACAACCAGCAGCTGAGGGAGCAGACGGAGCAGCTGCAGAAGGACAACCGGGAGCTGAGGAGCCAGAGCCTGCAGCTGGTGGGCGCCCGGGCGGGGCGGCCGGCGGGCCCCGGGCAGGCGGGCGGCGGGGTGCTCACAGGGCCCGGCGTCCTTCCCGCGGACACGTTTGCCGGGCCCCCCGCCCCGCCCAGGTGCATTCTCGGAGCTGAGGCCCCATCTGGGCTCTCGGAGGACACGGGAGCCAGCGAGGCCTGGGGGCCCTGCCGAAGGCTCAGCTGCTTTCTCCAAGCGTGGCTCTGCAGTGGCCGCCCGGGCTGGGTTCCCTGCTGCGCCCCTGGGGCCGGGGCACATTGCTGGGTGTGGAGTGTCACTTCTACGGGGCCTCCCCGTTCCGACCTGTGGGACCCTCCCCTTGCCCCCTGCGGGTGTCCCTGCAGAGGACCTCAGTCCCGCCTTAGGCTGCCACCTCAGCCTCGCCTTCTCTTAGCGGCTTCCCTTCTCTGGGCCTGCAGGCCCTCGGGGACACCTGCCCAGTATCTGCCATCCGCTGGGCAGACTGGTACCCGCCCCGCCCCCACCACGGGGCTCACGACCTCGGCCTGCCCGTCCCCGCAGCTCAAGGCTCGGTGTGAGGAGCTGAAGCTGGACTGGTCCACGCTGTCCCTGGAGAACCTGCTGAAGGAGAAGCAGGCCCTGAGGAGCCAGATCTCCGAGAAGCAGAGGCACTGTCTGGAGCTGCAGGTGGGCGGGGCGGGGCCCTGGGCTTCGAGGTGGCGTCGGGAACGTGGGAAGTAACCCCCGCCAGTCCCCGAAGCCGCCCTGGCCTGAGGCTGGCCGTGCTGCTGCGGTCTTGACGCCCGGGCAGCCGTGGGCTTGGCGCTGAGGGGCCCCACGTGCGCCCGGAGCGTCGCGGGCTCCATTCGAAACGTAGGACTCCTGCCGTGCCCTACGGGGCGGGTTCTGCAGCCGGCCTGGGGAGGGCAGTGCTCGACGGGCCCGGAGCCGAGCCGCGGGAGGTGACGTGTGCGTCCCGGTCAGCGGGAGTGCGGGGTGGGCATCGCTGGGCACAGAAGCCCTACCCGCGCAGCTCTGCCTCCTGTCAGGGTGGCCCCCAGTCTGGCCTCACCGCTGCCGTGAAGTTCTTGGGTCTGTTGGGTGGCAGGTTATAAAATGACCCCGTGGAGAATCGTTTTGCACTGAAGACTGAATTTGAGTATATTATTATTATCATCATTATTTTAATGTTTAGTTTTGGCAGAGACAGAGAGAACACGAACAGGGACGGGACAGAGAGGGAGACAGGGCTGAATCGGGCTCCGCTCTGTGAGCGCAGAGCCCGACACAGGGTTGGAACTCCCAAACCGGGAGACCACGCCCCGAGCCGAAATCCAGAGTCAGGCACCCTGAGGACATTTGGTGAAGCCCGACTCCCCAGGGCGGCTCTGTGCGCGGTTGGGGCCCAGCAGCACGCGTCCGGGAGGAGGCCTGCTGGCCCTGCCGGCCCGGGGCCTGTCTCCGCCTCCTGCAGGGAGCTGCTGGGCGCCAACCCTCCTGCGCAGTAAAGAGCGAGAGGCTTTCGTTCCAGAAGCCTGGTCGGGGGTGTCTTGTGTCCCGAGAACCAAGAGGGGGCGTGGAGGGAGGGCCCCTCGCAGACGGAGCACACGTAGCCTGCGTCAGGGACGCGGTCACCGCGTCCCGTTCCCTCTCTGCGAGTGAATGCCAGCAGAGCTGCCTTCAACGTCCCCGAGCCTCCCAACCCGCGCCAGGCGGCTGGCGGCGCGGCCTCTCCGTCACCCCCCGGCCGGGCCGGCGCCCTCTCGCCCTGCAGATCAGCATCGTGGAGCTGGAGAAGAGCCAGCGGCAGCTTGAGCTCCTGCAGCTCAAGGCCTGCGTGCCGCCCGACGACGCCCTGCCGGCGCACCTGCGCGGGAAAGGCGCCCTGGGCCGGGAGCCGGAGGCCGAGCCCGGCCGGCCGCACCTCGACCTGGACTGCTCCAGGTTCTCTCTGCCCCACTTCAGCGCAAGCCCAGAACTCTCCATGAACGGCCACGCGGCCGGCTACGAGCTCTGCGGCGCGCCGAGCCGGCCCTCGTCCAAGCAGAACACCCCCCAGTACCTGGCCTCCCCGCTGGACCAGGAGGTCGTGCCCTGCACCCCCAGCCACGGCGGCCGGCCGAGGCCCGAGAAGACGGCCGGCCTGGCCCTGCCCGACTATACCAGGCTCTCCCCGGCCAAGCTGGTGCTGCGGCGCCACCTGAGCCAGGACCACGCCGCCGGTGGCAAATTGGCCTCTGGCGAGCTGCACCCGCGGTGAGTCTGCCTGCAGAGCTCACCTGCCCTGCTCTGGGACCCTTGGGCCACCCCGGGGTTCTTGGAGGGAGAGCCCGGTGGTTCGGAAAAGATTCGGGGTGTTTGCTGGGCCCCGGACACCAGCTCTAGATGCAAAACCTCGGCTCTTGCGGCTCCCCAGAGCAGGAACCAGACTCGGTCTTGTTTCAGAGCTGAGCATGCCAAGGAGAATGGCCTCGCGTACCAGAGCCCGGGCATCAAGCTGAGCCCTCAGGATCCTCGTCCCCCCTCCCCCGTGGCCTTACCGATGACAGGGGAGAGGGCCAGCGAGAAGGTGAGGGAGGGGCGCTCGGGGGGCATCCTGAGCCCGCCCTTTAGGGGAGGTCCTCCAGGTGAGGGCCGGGCCAGGCTTCAGAGGGCTGGGCGTGGGCCTGGGACACGGTGCCAAGCCCCTGTGGGAGGCCGGTGCCCACAGGGCAAGGAGAGCGGCAGTTGCGTTCATGAGTGGCAGGCGGCAGGTGTGAGAGGCCGTGGGACCGGCACGGCGTGAGGGCCTGCGACCGGCGGGAGGCAGAGCCCTGGATTTCAGGGGAGCTGTTTGGGGGTGTTACTGGGACACCACCTTCCCCTGTGGCAGGAGGGTCGCCGGCCCCGCGGGGGAGTCTATGGCCTGGCCGGCGGGAGCACGGAGGGTATGGCGGTGTGTCCGCAGGGCCTGAAGGAACGCGCCTACGCCAGCAGCGGGGAGGCCATCACCAGCCTGCCCGTCAGCATCCCGCTCAGCACCGTGCAGCCCAGCAAGCTGCCCGTCAGCATCCCCCTGGCCAGCGTGGTGCTGCCCAGCCGCGTGGAGAAGGCGGTGAGTGGACGCTGGGCGGGGGAGGCGCCGGCCGCCGGGTCTCGGGCTCCTGGGCCCTCGTGCAGGACTGTGGTGTGCAGGCAAAGGGGGGGCGGGGTCCTGGCTTCTTTGTCCCCGCAAGACCGAATAGTCACTGGTCAGCTTGCGGGTAAGACTGGGGCCTACGGCCCTGCCCCGGGAAATCCGAGCCGCCAGCTCTGGGGCTCCCCACAGCGATGCTTTCCCACTTCTAGTTCAGACTGGTGTTTGTAAGAGGTGGTGCACGTGGGTGCAGAAGGAATAGAAGTCCGGGTTCAGCACAGGCTCCCCACCTTCTGCCTCTCGCGCGTGCACCGCCAACGGCAGAGTCTCCGGGAAGCGGGCCTGTCTTTGCGTTGAGATAGAAGTCCTCCCCACCCACGTAGAGCGTACATTTAGTGGCTTCCAATACGTTCACAGAGTTACGCAGCCACATCTGTTCACGGGTTTATTCACACTCGCGGACTCCCACCCCTCGTGGCCTCGCGTGCCCGGGTCCCTCCCGGAGCGATGTGTGTTCAGGGCCCGTCGCGGGGCGGCAGGTGTGGGCGCCTCGCTCCTGCTCGCGGCCGAGGGCCGTGCGCGTGCGCGGTGGACACTGCTTCTCTGCGGGTGGGCGTTTGTTGCCACCTTTGGCCGTTGTGAATCTCACTGCCGGAAGTGTGTGTCCCCAGGTCTGGCGTGGGTGGCGGCGTCATCCCGTTCCACGCAGGAGCGGAGTCACTGGCTGCCTCACAGCCACAGCCCGTCCTGTCTCCCTGCCCCCTTTGTTCCCAGCCTGACGTGTGCTGTCAGATCGAACCTTTGGAACCCAAATCACCTGGTCAGAACCTTCTGGCGACTGCCCACGGTGCTCAGACCCGAGCAGGTCCCTTCCCTCCTCTGTGCCGGCTCTCACCTACCTGCTGTTCTCCCTGCGCTGGCCCCTTGCACATCCTGTGCCCTGTGTCTGGGACACTCTTCCTGACCATCACCCACCAGCCTTGGCTCAGCTGCGTCCTTTCTGTCCACAGAGAAGCACCCCCAGCCCCGTGCCGCAGAGCCGCGAGTCCGCGTCCGCACTTGAGAAGCAGGCAGGCACCAGTGCCCACGGCGCCGGCAGCAAAGGCCTCGCCCCAGCTCCTGCAGGTCGGCGCGCTCCCAGGCCCCTGCCCCTGCCCCCTGGGCCCGGCCGGCCCCCCTCCTCCTGGCTGCGGCGTGCTGGCATAAACATGCTCGCCCTGGCCGTATTCCGGCCTGGGAGGCGGGCCCCAGCTGGTGGGCGATGCCCTTGTCCAGCTGCCGTGGGTATTTCTGGCCAAGTGCTGGTTCTTCGTCAGAGAACGCTAATGGCTGAGGCCGCGTGCGCTGGCGGAGCCCTGCGGACTTTCTGTGCAGACCAGGTGGCACTCTGTGGCCCGTTGGGTCTCTGCCCCCCCCCCCCCGTGTAGCTCTGTGGCACAAGAGCCCCAGTGACCGTGTGTGAACCAGGAGGCGTGTGCCAGTGACACTGTTTACACAGCCGGTGCCCAGACCACCAGACCCACTGGCTAGTCATGAGTTTGCCGGCCCCTGTGCCAACACGCGGGCTGCTTGGCAGTCCTTCTCCGGGGAGGGCAAGCCCTGGCTCTGGTCTCGGGCATGCCGGCTCCTCTCGCGCTGGGGACGGCGTGGAGGGGGCGGCATGGAGGGGGCGGCGTGGCCTGGCCTCAGTCGTGCGAGGGCTTTCCCCACGCTCGGTGAGCCTCTCGGGGCGGGCCAGGGAGGGGCTCCCTGGGGGGGCTCAGTGTGCACCTGGGGCTGGGCGGGCGTCTCGCATGGCAGAGCCCGGTTCACGGGTGCTTGTGTCCAGGCACGTGAGGGATCCACATGTAGGGCAGGTTCGTGGGTGCCGAGCTCCCTGACCAGCTGCACCCGAGCAGGCCCCCTCAGCCCCTCAGGCCGGGCCCCTCTGAGAAGTCCTGTCCTTTCCCGCAGGCTTCTACGCAGGCGCAGTGGCCGTCAGCCCGGCCCCCCTGGCTTCCGGATCCGAGCCCGGTGCCTTTGACGAGGTCCCCGGCTCGGGCGGCCTGTTCGCCAGCATGGGCTCCTGCAGCTCCACCCCGCAGCCCCCGCCCCTGCTGCCGCAGCCCCGCGGCTCCGGCGCCACCTCACCGGCCCACCCGCTCTGCGCCAGCCCCCGGCTCGGCAGTGCCACCCAGGGTCCACTCCCGGACGCCAGCAAAGGGGACCTTCCGTCCGAGGCCGGCTTCTCAGACCCTGAGGGCGAAGCCAAGCGGAGGATTGTCTTCACCATCTCGGCTGGTGTTGGTGGTGCCAAACAGTCCCCTCCCAGCAAGCCCAGCCCCCTGCCCATGGGCAGCCGCGGGGATGGCAGCCAGGGCCACGGGCAGGACGGCCGCAAGCGGGGCAGGAGGAAGCGGGCGGCAGCCGGGACCGCCAGCCTGGGCTCAGGCGTGTCGCCCAAGCGCCGGGCCCTGCCGTCCGTCGCCGGCCTCTTCACGCAGTCTTCCGGGTCTCCGCTGAACCTCAACTCCATGGTAAGGCTGGGAACGGCTGGGGCGGGGGGCGGGGGGGGGGGGCGGCGAGGGCATGTTGCGTTCCCAGCCCGGCCCCATTCCCGGCCGTCTGGGTGGGAGGGGCCCAGCACAGCCCTGGGCGTCGGTGCTCCGGGAGCCCGTTGACGGGGTCGTGCTGTGTCTGCTGGTCCCTCAGGTCAGCAACATTAACCAGCCTTTGGAAATCACGGCCATTTCATCCCCCGAGAGCCTGAAGAGCTCCCCTGTCCCCTACCAGGACAGCGACCAGCCACCCGTCCTCAAGAAGGAGAAGCCCCTGAGCCAGACCAATGGGGCCCACTACTCCCCGCTGACCTCAGACGAGGAGCAGGGCTCCGAGGACGAGCCGGGCAGCGCCAGGCAAGTGGGGCTGGGCAGGGCAGGCCTTGCGGGAGGAGCGGCCCTCGTGGTCAGGCGGGGGGCCCTCCCCGGGCAGGGCCCGGGCCAAGGAGGGGCTGCATCCAGCTCCCGTCAGTGACCCCTCGGCTGCTGTCCGCAGTCCCCCGGAGCGGCTGTCCTCGGTGGACGGTTTCCCTGGGTCGTTGGCCTGTCCTCCGTGAGAAGCCACTCGTGAAGGGCCTGGGCCGCCTTCCCGGCTGAGCCTCCTCACGCAGGGCGGGGCCGGCCACCTGGGCCTGGAGCCGACGGGCACGGGGCCGCTCTGTCGCGGTGCTCTTGTCCCTCGGTTGGAGCAGATGGAGGGGGCGCAGGCGGCCACGGCAGGAAAGGGCTCGAGAACGCTGAGCTCTGCGGCCCCGGGAGCCCCCGCCCACGTGCTGGACCGTGACGGGCTTCTCTGCGGCGCGGGGCGACACGCGCGTCTGGAGAGCGATCGGGGGCCCGGGGCGCACTCACAGCTGTGCAGAGGTCACTCGTGTCGGTCGTGGGACGTTTCTGTCACCCCGCGTCACCCCGCAAAGAAGCGCCTTTATTGGCCACCCCCCCCACCCCCCGGCTCCCACCGTCCCTTCTGTCCCTGTGGACAGGACTCTCCAGGGACCCCCTGCGAGTGAGGTCACACAGGACGCGTCCCGTGTCTGGCTTCTGTCACTGCGCAGTGTCCTCCGGGTCCGTCGGCTGGTGGCGGGACGTCCTTCCTTCCTGGGCGGGTCCTGCGCCATCGTGTGGACAGGCACACCATGTTGGTCCTCGTCCGCGGAGGGGCGGCCGGGGGGGGGGGAGGGTTGCCAGTTCTTAGCTAATGAAGATCACGCTGCTCTGAAGGTTCACGCACGTGTGTTTGTTTGAAAACGTTGTCTCTTTACCGAAGTGGAGTTGCTGGGTCACGTGGTGGCTCTGTTTAGCCTTTTGAGGAACCGCCAGACGGTTGTCTGCAGTGGCCGCCCCTTCTCCCGTTCCCCCCGGCGTGCGTGAGGGTGCTGCTTCTCCACGGCGCCGTGACCTTCTGGTTTTGCTACCTGTTCGTCTATCTTCAATTTTTTTTTTTTTTAAATATTTATTTTTGTGACAGAGACAGAGTGGAAACAAAGGAGGGTCAGAGAAAGAAGGAGAAATAGAATCCAAAACAGGAACCGGCTCCAGGCTCTGAGCTGTCAGCACAGAGCCCGACACGGGGCTCAAACTCACCAACTGTGAGATCATGACCTGAGCCGAAGTCGGATGCTTAACCAACTAGGTGCCCCAGCGGGTTTTGTTTTATAACTTAGCAGCTGTTCCTGTGGGGGCAGCGTCTCGAGGTTGTGGGTCCCTCGTCTGTGTCACCAGGGACCCCAAGCGTCCTCTCGCGTGCTGCTTGGCCACACGTGCGTCTTCGGGGCGGTCTGTCGGGGCGTCATCAGGTCATTTTTTTATTCAATTATAAGAGTTCTTTGTATAGTCTAGACACCGTTGTCTATCAGGTGTCTGATCCGTAGACGTTTTCTTCCACTCGGGGTTTTCTGTGCAGTCCTTGCTGGGGTCCTTTGAAGTGCGGAGTCGGACTCTGACCCAGTCCTGTTTCCCTTCGCTTCTGCTGCCTGCGCTGCCGGCTTTTTGTCCAGGCTCCTTCCTTCTGTCCCGCTCCCGCGGACCAAAGTGATGTTTTTGAGGTTTCTGCTTGAGGGTCCTCCTTCTGTGTTGGAACCGGTGAACCGCACAGTCTCCAAACCCTCTCGGAAGTTTCCCCGTGTTTCTGGAGCTCCTCGCGTCCTTCGGGACATGCTCTGGAGACACGGACACGAACACGCACGCCCTTACGATCTGGTGCTTCCGCGGTGCGTGCTGCGGGTGCCAGGGGACGCCCCGCGGACGAGGCAGCACCCGGACCGGACGGGCACCGAGGCCACACAGGCTTGGGGGACTAGTGGACGTCTCTGTGTGTTGGGAGATGGCGCCCCTGTGCCCGAGACCTCAGCCCCGTCCCCTGCCACTGGCAGCGTCCTGCACGGCACGAGGGGCCTGGGGGCCACAGTCCCTGTAAAGAGGTCTGAGGGCGGGCGGGCTGTGTGCTGCCCGCCTCCCCGCCTCCCCAGGCAGCAGTGTGAACACACAGTCCCCTGGCGTGCAAACGGATTTCAAACATCTGCCATCTGGTTTTTTTTCTTGATAGAATTGAGAGAAAAATTGCCACAATCTCCTTAGAAAGCAGATCTCCTCCGAAAACCTTGGAAAACGGTGAGTAACTTTCCTCCACGTCCTGTAATTCCCAGGCCGCAGGTGACTCAGCCCCAGGGCGTGGCCTCGACACTCGGCTTCTAGAATGGTCTCTGGACATTGTTGAGTGCCAGCTGCACGGGCAGTGGGGCCTCGAGAACCGTCCCCACGGTTGCCGGTCCCAGTGCCGCCGGGCGGCGGTCCCGTCCCCTCCTGTCCCCCAGCCTGCTCAGCGCCACCCAACCTCCGGCAGGTCTAGTTCTGGACCACAGCACACTGCCCTCGGTGGAAGGGGTGGCTCTGGGCCCCCGGCCCCTCACGGGCTTCACGTCTCCTCGGCAGGTGGTGGCCTGGCTGGGCGGAAGCCGGCCCCGGCCAGCGAGCCCGCCAACAGCAGCAAGTGGAAGTCCACCTTCTCGCCCATCTCCGACCTCGGCCTGGCCAAGTGCGCCGACAGCCCGCTGCAGGCCGCCTCCGCCCCGGGCCAGGGCTCCCTGTTCTCCTTCCGGCCCCCGCTGGAGGAGTCTGGCCCGGCCGACGCCAAGCTGGCCGCGCACCCCAGGAAGAGCTTCCCCAGCGCCCTGTCCGGGGCAGGCGGGCTGAGCCCAAGCAGCAACCCTCCCAACGGCTTCACCTTCAGCGGGGGCCTGGCCGCCGACCTCAGTTTACACGGCTTCAGCGATGGTGCTTCTCTCCCCCACAAGGGCCCCGAGGCAGCAGGCCTGGGCGCCCCCCTGAGCTTTCCCGCCCCCCGGGGCAAGGACGGCACTGCGGAGCCCGGCCCCTTTGTGAACAAGAGGCAGCTGGACGGAGCAGGCGGCCCCAAGGGCAGGGAGGCAGGCGAGCCGGGCCCACCGGCGTGCGGGCCCCCCGACAAGGCCCCGCTGGCGCACGGCAAGCCAGGCAAGGGCCGGGACCGTGAGCCCGACCTGAAGAATGGCCACAACCTCTTCATTTCTGCCGCCGCCGTGCCCCCCGGGGGCCTCCTCAGCGGCCCCGGCCTCGCCACGGCGGCGGCGTCCTCGGCGGTCAGCGCCGCCCCGTCCGCCCAGACGCACCGCCCCTTCCTGGGCACGTTCGCCCCCGGCCCACAGTTCGCCCTGGGCCCCGTGTCCCTGCAGGCCAACCTGGGCTCGTCAGTGCTGCAGTCCCTGTTCAGCTCCGTGCCGGCCGCCAGCCTGGTGCACGTCTCCTCCGCCGCAACCAGACTGACCAACTCGCACGCCATGGGCAGCTTTCCCTCCGGGGTGGCAGGCGGCGCAGTTGGAGGTAGGCGGACACGCGTCTCTCTCGTGTGACTCTTGGGGCCTGCGGGCCACACGCCGTCGCCGACGCCCTCCTGGACCGCCGGGTTAATGACAACTGCTTTCCAGGTTCCCTTGCAGGGCCCCCTAAGGGGCGAGAGGCTGTGCCCGCGTGTCCCCTCGGGTCCACTTTGCACCCGTCACCTCGTTCCTTTTCGTGAGATGCAGATGCGCCTGTGGCGTGGGCAGAGCACTCACGCGTGAGTCGGCCTGTGTCAGGTCCCCGGGCCGGGACGGCGTCCCTTGTACCTTCGGGAGAGCTGGCGCCTCGACTAGGGCTTTGTCTCGTCCCCATGGAGGCCACCTGTCGGACCTGACACTGCCCATGGGTCCGGGCGGCCGCGGGGGGCCGGCGCTGGGCAGGAGCTGGCGGCCACAGCGCCTGCCGCCTGGTGGCACCGTGTAGGGCGGAGAGGAGCCGCGTGGCCGGGCCGGGCCCGCCGCGGGGTCCCAGCCGGTTCTCCGGCGGGCGCAGGCGGGCGGGACCCCGTCCTGTGGCGGGGAAGGTGAGTCACCCCGGCCGCCCGCGCCCCCCCGCTGCTTGCTGCTTTGCCCCCGCCCTGTGACGCCCGCGGAGCTGCGGCCGCTGTCTGCTTCCCGTCGCCACGTCTCTCTTCGCTTGACTGGAGACCTGCCCCCCCCGTTGAAGCTGAGTTTTTCTCTCCTGTTTGCAGGTGTCTTTAACCACGCGGTGCCTTCCGCCTCCGCTCATCCGTTTGGAGCCAGTTTCGGCAGCGGGGCTGCGTGTCGCAGTGCCACGCTGAGCTTAACCCCGCTGCAGGCGGTGGCCGGCGCCCCGCCCCCGGCCCCTCCGGGGCAGCCACCCCTCCCCGCGCCCCCACCCCCTAACGCCGCCTTGCCTCCCGCCCCCGCGCTGCTCCCCGCTAACTCTGAGCCCACGCTTCTGCAGAGCCTCGCGTCCCTCCCGGCTAACCAGGCTTTCTTACCCGCCGCCTCTGCCGCCTCTCTGCAGCCTGCTAACGCCTCTCTGTCCATCAAGCTCGCCTCCCTCCCGCACAAGGCCCCCCGCCCCTCCTTCACGGTGCACCACCAGCCCCTGCCCGGGCTGGCGCTGGCCCAGGCGGCGCCCGTGATCCCGCAGGCCAGCTCCGCGGGGCCGTCGGCCGTGTGGGTTTCCCTTGGCATGCCGCCTCCGTATGCCGCGCGCCTCGCGGGGGTTAAGCCGCGATAAAGACCTTGCTTAGCTAGCGGTTCGTATTCTGTAAGGTAAGGCTAGAGCCCAACTAGGGAGCCCGTATGAGCCCCTGAACTGTCTGTCCTTCCTCCCACAGAGAGTGGACGGGCCCGCAGGGCTCTGAGGAGGGGCCCAGGGGACCCAGGCTGCTCTGCCTCAGGTGGAGACGGTCGGTTCTGACAGGTGCAAGGGAGAGCCGGGGTAGCCGGGACTGGCCGTGTGTTCCCGCCTCCGGGACGGCTGAGCGGCCGGCTCTCACCACGCGGCCCCCTGGACGGCAAGCCCCACTGGCCCCTGCCCAGTGGAGGTGCCCGGGAAGGATGTGGATGGGCCGGCAGCCCGGGGCGCCCAGCATAGCTCAAACCCGCTGTCGCCCGCAGGCTGGGTGTCTGCAGCAGCCGGGGACCAGGGCCACGGGGGCAGCTCAGGGCGCGGCCTCCTTCTGCCTGCTTTCGGGCCTCCCCGGCCTGTCCCCCGGCGCACGCTATAGGCCTTAGGGAGAAGGCACCCGTGGGCCATCCACACTTGGTGCTGGAGCCCCTGCCTGCAGGCCCCAGGCACCGGTGGGCTATGGTGGCCACAGCCCTGCTTGGGGAAGCGCAGCCCCTGCCTCGGGGTTATCAGTGGGGAGTCCTCGGAGGACAGTGCAGGAAGGGCCCATGTGTGGCAGCGGGTGAGGAAGGTCGCCGTGAGGCCTGTTCAGGGAGCGCGTCCATCGGCGCCTGCGCTGGCTGTGTGTCCGCGTTAGGAGGCCAGGCCCTGGCACCGCCAGCCCGGTCCTGGGGCAGGGACTTGAGGAAAGGAAGCTGGGCGCTAACAGAGTCCTGGAGGGGTGAGGGCCGCTGGAGTCGACGGCCCCCCAGTCAGGCTGCAGGTCGGTGGACAGCCTGGCCTGAGGCTGTGCCTCAGCCTGTTGGAAAGTCTGGGAGGTAGAGCAGCTTTCGAGTGTGGTGGCCTCACGCCGTCAGAGCAGGTGTCTGGGCAGCCACGACGGGCTCTGAAGAGGTCAGAGGCGTGCATGGAGGCATCTGGGCACCAGGCTCGGGCCTGGCCCACAGCTGACCGCCGCCTGAGTCCTTCCGCCCGCAGCCCTCGCCTGCGGATCCCCTGGGGGCGAGACTGCGAGCAGAGCCTGGCAGGTGGCGGCCTGGGAGGGCGTCAGCTCCCGGGCTCCTGGGGAGGAGGGCCAGGGGCGTGGACCGGGGTCCCTGCCAGCAGAGGCGGGGCCTGCAGCGACCACGGCCTGTCTGTCCGACCGGCCTGTCTGTCCGACCGTCCCATCTGTCCCATCTGCCGCCGTCCTCTGTCTGTAGGTGTGGCTCCCTGGCCTGGGGGAACGTCCGAGCCCCCCCGAGCGGACCGCTAACGCTGCCTTTTCCCCCCCGCGCTGGTGTCCGCAGGTAACTAGGATTCTACCTCAACCGTGAGACCTATGCACGCACGGGCTGGGCCGGCGGCGCGGCAGCGGCCCCGGGACGGCAGGACAGACGGAGGACGGGACGAGGCTCTACTGTGAATCAGCGCTGCGCACACCTGCAGGGGGCGCTGGGGCCCGGCTCCAGCTCGTACTGTTGATAGTTTTAGATAAAGTATTTATCGTTTTTTAAAAAGTATAAACACCCTGACTTATTTTACTCCACCGGAGTCATAAAGGCGACCTATTGAGAGATGTAAATACGACATACGAGAGGATCTATGTAACGACGTCCACCCGAAGGACTGGCCCGCCCGCGGACACGCCGCCCGCCGGTCCCGGTGCTATCTCGACGCGGGCCTCGCCGCCGCCTCGTCTCTTGGTGCTGACTGGAGGTTGGCCAACGCCAAACCCAGGCCTCGAGGCGCCTGCCCTGTTGTCCCCCGCCGCTCTTCCTATACCAAAGGCATGGCTGTCTCCAGGCAGGGGGGTGGCCCGCTCTGTTGTGACATTCCTCAGAATAAGTCCCCTCCCCAACACTGTGAACGGCCCCCACCAGACTGCTGGCCCCTCGGTCCTGGGATCAGTACCTTTGGCATAGGAACAGCCAGCGGGCGCGGGAGGGCCAGGTCCTCCCCAATCCTGCACGGAGCCCGTTCCGAGTGGTGCTCGCGAGGAAGGGCTGGCACCCGACTCCCTGGCGGCGTGGCAGGCGCGTTTCCGCGTGGGCGTCTGTGCCCGTCGCGGGCTCCCGCCGCTGTCCACCAAAGCGCGTAGTAAGCTCACGGCCCTTGGCTGGCGACGTGGGGCAGGTTAGTCACGGGTGCCTGGTGTGTGTGTACAGAAGAGAGTCACGCTGACGAGTGACAGTATTTTATAGAGATGTGATGAAAATTTATAAATTTCATAGACTTGACTTCATTTATTTTTAGATTGTATAATGCACAGTAAACTAAAAAAGAGGGGGAAAACCTATTTATTCAAGTGCACAGTGGCGGGGGCCCGGGGCCGGCCCTCAGCCCCAGGCTCTGCGGCCCCGCGGTTCCTGGGGCAGAGCGGACGGGCCCCGAGTCCTGCCCGTCTTTCTGGCCAGTCCGCACTGCTGCTCCCGGCCTCTGCCGGCCCCCACCCTGGAGCAGTCTTGATGGTGCTTGGGAATGAATGAATGCACTGGGGGGCAGGTGACCAAGGCAAAGGCAGGAGAGTTCCAGATGTTTCCAGAGGTTGCCGGCAGGGTCCAGCATAGCAATCTGTGAATGGGTCCCGGTCCCCCAGCTGACCAGTTTTGTGTCTGTACACGGTGTTTAGAAGGGTGCTCCCCCCGCCCCCGCCCCATCACCCGAAAGGGCCAATTTCAGCCAGGGTCCTGGGAGGGCGGCAGAATGGATGAGGAGTCAGAGCCCCGTCCTCAGGTGCTTGAGCCCACCAGGGTACGCGGGCAGCGTGCCTCTCTCCGAAGGTGGGCTGCGCATACGTCTAACTTGTTGCTTAATAAAGGTCTTGAGCTCCTGCCCGGCATGGGAGGGTAGGTGTGATGGGTCAAGGCCGGGCCCGCCTCCTCCTGACCCCTAGGCGTAGACCCCCAGGCATAGGTCTGGAGCCAGCCTCTCTGGCAAGCGGGGCTTGAGGTCGGGTTTCTGCCTCCCGCCACCTCAGGAGGGCAGGCCTGTCTGTGGAGGGCAGCTGTCTGGCTGCTGGCCCCGTTTCGGAGGTTGGCTGGACCCCTGCTTTCCATGAGAGGGACCTGCAGGAGCCCTTCTTGCCTGGGGGGGAGGGGGCGCCGCTGGCCCAGAGCAGTGGTTGAGGCAGAAGATGGTGCTTGTGATGGGTTCTTGAAAGCCCCGGCCCCCTCCCTCTGGGCCGGTGCTCCCGGTGCACGAAGGTGCTGTGCCTCGCCCGTGAACCCCGGCCCTGGCCTTCTGGACTGGGTAGTGTCTGCTTGGCTTCTCGAGAAGATGCCCTCCCACCCCGTCAGGAGCCCAGGGCTCCCCAAAAAGCTACAGGGCGGGCAGCAGAGAGGTCACAACACAAGTCCCTGGTCTAGAACGGGGCAACCCTGCACACAAACACTGCATCACTTTGGGGGGCCCCTAGTGACGTGCCATACCTCCCCTCCTGACAGAAACCGCGCATCCGCGAGGGAGCGCCGGCACGGGCCCCGCCGTCCCTGGGGAGTCAGGCTAGGGAGTGTCCTTCCTGGGCCCCTCGGCCCTCGTGACTGCAGGGCCAGCCCGCGCTGGCAGCGTGGCAGCGTGGCAGCGTGGCGGCGCGTGGGGCCCCGGTGCTGCTGCTGCCCGCGGGCGAGCTCAGGGAAGGCCGGGGGCCGGCGGAGCGGCTCTGCTCAGGAAAACCCAGCGAGGAGAGTGGCCCTCGGGGCAGTCGCCCCGTCTCGCAGCCGCCGACTGTGCCGTGTGTGAGGCTCGCTCCCTGCCCTCCCCCCGCCCCATCCTCCTTCCCTGGTCCAGCCACACCGGCTGGTGTCTTGTGTGTGCTCCGTAATTTGTAACGCAGACGGGGCTTTGCTTTGTTTCTGGTAGACTGTTTCAGTTGGGGGTGGGCTGCTGGCTTGACCCTCCTCCTGTCCCAGGAGAACTCCAGCGCTCTGCATCCCCACCTCTGGGCGCTGTAATAAAATACTTTTCACTTGAACCTGGTCTGCTGGAAGCACTTCTGCCTGCGACAAGGTGCGGGGGAGGCGCGAGGGCGAGGGGCCACGCTCCCCACTCCCCAGGTGGGGAGGACGGGGGCTCCTCAAGGCAGCCACATGGCCGGGCACTGAGCGCCCACCTCAGGCGGGGTCCGCCCTGCTGGCGCCTGCACCTGATCCGAGCAGGCCTACCCAGCACACTTTTTAAGTAAAAGCAACTAAATCAGGACTGACTTTGGCAAAACATTTCCTGAGGTTCTGCCTGGGCTCAAGGGAAGCCTGGGAGCTGGATGTGGGATCCAGTCAGGATCCTCTTGGGGTTCCTCACACTGTGCCTCTATTCCTTCTCAGGGCCTGTGAAGACCGGAGGCCCCACGGGCCCAGGTCCCGGCCTCCCCACCTCCCCCTGGTCTGGTTCTAGGTCCTCTGTATTCAGGCAGGCCGGCCCTTGCTCCTGGGCACTTAAACCTCCAGCCCAGAGAGAACTGCTGTTCTGTTTCGGGCCTGCTTCCTTCCGGAGCCGGTTCGAACCACCCAGACCGCCATCCCACATGGAAAAGAGGTACCTTTATTAGAACAAAACAAGCACCTCGGCCTGAGTGCCTCCAGCCCCCTGCCGGCGGGTGCCCGGCCAGGGCCCCGTCAGCAGGCGTAGAATTCACAGTGGCTCCAGGAGGCACGGGCCCCGCGCCCTTCACAGCATTATCTAACTTCGTACATTCAGCCTGCACAGGGCAGGAGGGCTGCACTAGCCTCAGGTGCCGCCAGGCCCCGGATGGATGCATCCAAGGGCTGGGCACAGCTTCTGGGAGGGGGCACTTGTCCCCTGTAGCAGCATGTGGCACCAATAGGTGCCAGACCAGTCGGGGGGGGGGGCGGCTGAGGCACCAGGATGGGGGTGGTTGGTTACTGGGTGGTTTCTCCAACCTGCCCCCACCCACCTCCACCAACACTGGGTTTCTGAAGTCCCAGGAAGCCCGGGGCCCGGTGAGGACGGGCGTGCGTGTTCCAGCCCACTGGAAAAGCTGGAGTCCACCCTGTGCTCAGGCCTTCACGCCACCCAGCTGGAACCTGGCCTCCTCGGAGATGCCGAACTGCTCCAGGGGGTCCTGTCCGGGTGGAACGGGGTGTGAGCCCAGGCCCCAGAAACCCCACCCCTCCCACCCCCCCCCAGCCCTCTGTGCACCTTGCCAGTCATCTTCCGGATCTCGTTCCTGTAGAAAATGAGGCTTCTCCGCATGAACTCGTAGCTGGGGGGGGAAAGCAGTGTGTGCTCAGAATCCTGCTCTGCCTCTGCCCCCGCCCCCCCACCGCGGGCCCACACGCCCACATTCCCCACCTGGCTCGCCGCAGAGCCCCCATCCACTCCTGACACTGCTCCTCGCTGCAGCACTCAAAGTGGTACTTCCTCTCCGGATCCTCGAGGAAGCCTGCAGGAGGGGCAGTCCCCCTCTCGTGACCGGCTCCCCCCACCATCCTTCCCTCCAGGCCTCAGCTCCCTGTGGCCTCAGTGCAAAACTGTCCCTTCCTCCAGTGCAGTCCAGGCTCAGGGCTTCCCGCCAGCTGTGCCATGGATGGAACTGCGTTCCTAAAACGGTATGTTCAAGTCTAGACTCTAGGAACGTACCCCTATTTGAATACAGGACAGTTAGAGGCATAATTACTTAGACTACAACAAAATGGGCGTCAAATCTAATGGACTAATTAATGTCCTTGTCAAAAAGAGAAATCTGAGCACAGGGTAAACCAGGTAGAGATGGACGCAGGGACCGGGGGCATGATTCCAGAGAACTGTGGGCAAAGAGCACCAGGAGCACCAGCGACCCCCAGACGCCGGGAAAGCGTCCTCTCCACAAGGAACCCTTGCAAACACCCTGATCTCGGACTTCCGCTCTCCAGATCTGGGGGAGCACACGTTCCCGCCCTTTAAGCCCTTCGCGTGTAGCATGAAAAACTTGTAGAGACTCTTTTCCCGCTGCCGACTGGACCCGCTCAGGCCCCAGGAGTGTGCTACTCAGCGCCCAGAGGATGACGGCACCCGAGGAGTGCAGGGCTCCCAAGCGAAAGGCAAAGTCCTAGCGGATCTGGGGCAGGCGCTAGGACGCGGGGCGCGCCCAGCGGGTAGGGCCCAGCTCGACCTCGGGCAGTGGACTTGGCCTCGGCGAGGCGGGCGGGGCGGGGCTGGGGTCGTGCCCGGCCTCGTCCGCCACGCCCATCACTCACTGATGGAGAAGCCGCTGGGCTCTTCCTGGGTCACTCTGCAGTGCTCCAGCAGCAGGGCTCCGACGGGCTGCGGGGAAGAGGGGGCGCAAGGGAAGGGTGGGGGCGAGCCTCCGCGGTGACCCCGGCCCCCGCCCGCTCCCGGGCGCCTCCCCGGCCAGCCTACCTCGGCCTCGTCCGTCCGGAAGTAGAAAAGGAAGTTGACCACCAGCTTCACCAGTCGCCGTTTCAGCACTACGAACACAGGGCGGGCTCGCGCGGGCTCGGTGGCCACCCCCCCGCGCCCGCCCGCCCGCCCGCCCGCGCCCGCCTCGGCCCTCTCACCGCTGCCTTTCTTGGGGCCCCGCATGCCAAGCTCGGCCGCCAGCTCGGCCGGCTGCCGGGACAGCGCCTGCAGCTCCTTCTCGTTGTAGCGCATGGCGCCGCCGGGACCCAAAACACGGACCACGGGCCGCGCCCTCCCGGCCGCCGGCCGCACTCGCGCCAAAAAAGTCCCACAGCGCCGTCCCGGAAGCGCTGCCGCAGCCACTGCGCCTGCGCGCCTCCGAACCGCCCATCCTGCCTATCGCGAGCGCGGAGACAGTAAATGAAACAGACGATCGTCATATATGACTACGCAATAAGTTGGATCCAGGGTAGGAACAGACTAAGGTACTCTCACGACCAGTGGCGCCCTTTACCCAAGCGGACAGACGCAGGCGGAACGGGGCGAGTCGCAGTCCGGCGTCCCGCGATACCTGACCCCGCGCAAATTAGACCAAGCGAGAAGGCGTAAAGAAGCTGGTGCGCACGCGCACTTTGAATCCCAGCCTGTACTCTCAGTCCCGCCCCCTTTCCTCGCGCCCCCCGAGCCTCCGGTCCACCTCTCCGGGCAGGGCGAGCATGCGCACACGGGAGGCCCTGCCCGCTTTGTCCCCGGAAGTATTTCCGTAGGATGAGACGCGCTTGCGCGTAACGTACTCGTAGTGGCGGCGGGCGCGGAGTGAGGAGCAGCGCGCGGTGAGGGCGGGGGCCCCGGCTTCCCAGGACGCGAGTGGACGGGGCGGGGGGACCGCGGGTGAGGGCCGGGCGGCTTTGGGGCTCCTGGCGCCCACGGGCTTCAACTCCCTGGCCACACGCCGGGCGGGCCGAACGAGCCCCGCGTCCTCGGAAGTCTGTCCGAAGGCCCGTGGGGTCGGGTGGCGGCTCACATGGCGCCCTCCACGCCCCTAGGACCCCTGAGAGCAGGGACTTGCGGCTCTCCGTCGTGGTTGTGCGGTCCTGGGTCTCTTCGGGCCCAGGAACCTCCGCGCGCGCCCCCCGGCCCGCCGAGCAGGGAGCGCGGTCCTGGGGGGCGGGGCGCTCGGCCCGTTAGCCGGCCCTGGTCCGACTCGCGTGTCCGGGGCCGCTTCTCCCGGCCGAGAGGAGCTGGCGCTGTTCATCCGCTTCCTAGTTTCCCGCGCCCTCGTCGGGCCCCGCAGGCCGCCTACCCTCCGTCCGGAAAGCGAGCCGGTTCTTTTGTAAGGAGCGGGTCTCTCCGGCTGTGCGGGTTTGGGGCCTGGCCCGCTGATTGGTGGTCTTGTTTCTGCGTCCCGCCCCCCGCACTGCAGCCTCCCCTTCCGCGCTCTGAATGCGTTTTCTTGAGTTTTCGTCACGTCGTTACACCTGTTTCCTAAGATTGGAGGTAGTCTCTGCCGCGAAGACAGCTGACCCGGTCACTTGTGTATTTTTCTTCCATTGTTCTCCCCCGCCCCAAACTAACTGACTTACTAATTTTTCCTGTCGGCCTGTTGGCTTTTTTCCTTCGAAGCTTTCAACATCTCAATACCTATTGATTGTGTTTCTCCCAGGTTTAAGCAAATTAATTGTTTCTTCATCCTCCCCCCTACCCCACCCCCACAGAAGCCTCCCCCTCAGAGACTGGCACGTGCCTCTGCTGCAGGGTTGCTCGCCTTCCAGCCGAGCCGCTGTCTAGAACTTTCTGTCGGCGCTTTCCTGAGTTGGCTTCTGTTTTCTGTCTGATTATGTGTTTCTTTTTCTCTGTTGTTTCGGGATGCGTCTCCAGATGGTTTTCAAAGAAATTGATTCTGAATCCTTGGTTGTCTGTTTACTGTCACGAATAGAAATAGAGTATAAAATTTTGGACTGAAAATTCATTTTGAGACTGCTTCTCTTCTGGTGCCTAACTTTTTGTTTCTGGTCTTTTTCTTTAATAGGAACTGAAGGTGTTTCTTGGTGTAAAGTTTTCAGGATTCTTTTCATTGATGGACATTTTGTTTGTTTCTATCTGAACGATTAGGTTCTCTCTGCCCTGGGATAGTTCCGTCGTGTGCCTTTGGTGATATTTCCATGCTTATTTCTATTATCGCTCTGAAATTTGATCTTCCCTTTTTTTATTCTCTTTTGTAGAAGGTTTGTTTACTTTGTACTTCCAAGCTCTCGCACCCAGCTGTTCCTGTGGGCCGTGCCGTCTTTACTTTCCAGAGTTTCCTTCTGGTTTTCATTTGCCTTGCCAACTTGGCGGGCTGCCGCTCTCTGGGGAGGTCTCCATCAGGTGTCTCCCTCCCTCCCTCCCCTCTCCTCCCCTCCCTCCATGTGGGATCCCTCATATCTGTTTAAGTTTGAGTTGCCAGCTTCACTTGGTGGGTCTCGCCGCCTGGCGGGCCTGGGAAGGCGCTGGGGTTTTCTTTGGGGCTTGAGCGGCCCCGCCATCAGGGTGTGAGAGCTGGTCTCTGGTGCTCTTGTTGGGCCACCGGGCTGGGGGACCGCCCCCTGCTGGGCGAAGTAGGGGGGCAGCTGCCTCCTGTTTGCTGGGCGGATTCTGATGGAATCCCCCCTTTCCAGCCTGGCCCTCCTCTGCTGGACTCTCCCCCACGGCACCAGCCCAAGTGCAGAGTCCCTTGTCCTTCTGAGAGCAAAACTGCAGTCCTTTCGAGCAGCCTGTTGAGGGCCCCTGGGCACCGCATCTCCTGGGGATGGTGCTGGGGGCTGGGAGGGCGCAGGGGTGATGTGTGCAGTGAGCCACAAGGAGCCGGCAGTTTGGGTCTCCAGTGGTCACTGGCTTTCCTCTAACGGGGCAACCAGCTCAGTATCTGCCACCAGTTCCCTGAGCTGAAGAGGTGCTGCACCCTCCCCACACCCCTCCCCCAGCCAGCTGCTAGCTGTCAAGGGACTTATCTGGCCATCAAAGAGGGGCCTGGGCTCATCAGCAGACCTACGAAGAGCACCACCTTCCAGTCACTTGGGGAGGTCACCACATACCACGGGACAGGCCGGGCCGGGCGAGAGGGGCATTGGCACTGGCAAGGGGCTCTCCGTCCCCCGCGGGAGGACTCCGCTTCCTCCCGAGCCGGGCCGGAGTCTGGGCAGTTGCCTTTGTTTTCTTTCTGGTACCAGCCGTCCTGAGGGGCGCAAGGCAGTGTGTCCACGTGGGTTTGATTTGCGTTTCCCTGGGGAGGAGTGCCGTCCGGCACCTTTACCCTTGGCTGCCGGCTAGAGCAGCGCACGCCCCTGCCCTGCAGGCGCCCCGGCTTCGCCTTTCAGGGGAACACCCTCCCGTGATGTCCTCGAGAAGGCGGCTGTTGTCTCCCTGCAAGTCACTCGAGACCTGTGGAAGAGAGACCTCCCGGGCCCCGGCCGTGTCCCTCTGCCCCCCCCAACCCACTCTGGGAGTGGCAGGTCCGGCAGCGGGCCCCCCCCCCCGGGAGGCTGGGGCGCAGTTCCCCCCTGGGCTCACCACACGTGGCACAGGGGGTGAGGCCACCAGGGTTCTGTGGGCCGATGCACTTGCCTCCCTGGCAGGGGGTGCTCCTGGCATCGAGCCCTCTTCTCAGAGCGAACGCTGTTCCCCTGAGCGAGTGGGATGGTTGGCGGTGCTCGGCCTTCACGCTTGGCCTGGCACACTCCCACAGGTGGCAGCTCCGGGTGGCCTTCTGTAACACGAGGTCTGGCCCTGCGGCAGCCGTAACGCCCCGGGTCGGCAGCCCCTGGAAGGGCACGTTGCTGGTTCCTAGGTGTTAGGCCTCCACATGCTCATCAAGAGGCCGAGAACCGGGTCAGAGAGATCTAGGTGACTCTAGAGTTACGAGGTGACTCTAAGTCACACCGCGGGTCCAGGGCCCAGCTGGCTGTGCCCTGTGTGTTCCTTGTCTGCGGCCGCTCTACTCAGTCACCCCCGAGTTAGTGGTTCTGGGGCACGAGTTCATTACTGTGCAGGTCCGGAGAGCCGAAGCATAGAATGGAGGCTTGTGTTCCTGCTAGGGACCCCAGGGTGTCCTGCGTCCCCCCTTTTCCAGCTTCCAGGGGCGCCCCATCCTTGGCCCACAGCCCCTCCTCCATCCTCATGGCCAGCAGCCGGGGTCTGCATGTCTCTCTGCCTCCCTCTTGTGAGGCTGCTGGACACCTTAGGGAACCCAGGTCACCCCCACCTCAGGGGCCTTGACTTAATCCCACCTGCAAGCTCCTTTTGCCATATGCAATTCCTTATTCCCTGTTTTGGGGATTAGAATGGGGACATCTTTGTGGGGTGACACTCCGGGTCCTGTCCCTGTGAGCTCACCTCTGCAGGAACAAGGTGGTGTGGGTTTAAACCAGCAGCCAGGGGCTGACATCGGCCAGTCAAGAGGGAGCGTGTTCGGAGACCGGAGAGAGGTGCCCGGAGGCTGGAGGCTGGGCGTGAGCTGTCGCAGGGAACGGAACGGGGTATTGAGGACTCGAGGGCGCGCTCCTGGGCCACAGTCAGTTGTTGACTGTCTCTGTGCATCGGGAGAAGTGGGTAGACGGACAGACTCCCTTCCTTCCTTTCAGCAGGTTTACAGCTGAGCATAGACAAGCAGAGACTTCAGGGGAGCACGCACTGAGCCCCCGGGCCAAGGTCCAGGAAGGCTTCCTGAAGGAGGTGAGGCTTGTGACCGGACTTGGCCACTTCCCTGCGTTTTGAGTCTCAGAACCTTTACCCTTCAAGGGTTGTGGCAGCCTCCTTTCCAGGCCTCCCCCGGGGCCACCGTGGGCCCTCGGTCCACCCGAAGATATGTGGGGCGATTAGGCTGATCCCCATCAGGAGTGGGGGGGATGGGAGACTACGGGGGTGGGGGGGCAGCAGGGGGCAGGGATGGGAGACTTGGGGGGAGGGGGTCTCACCCTGCGCGGTCACAGCCTCTCCGTCGCCCCTGCAGGTTTCCCCAAGGCCCTCACCATGGATTTCCAGCACCGCCCCGGGGGGAAGACCGGGAGTGGGGGCGTGGCCTCCTCCTCGGAGAGCAACCGGGACCGCAGGGAGCGCCTCCGGCAGCTGGCCCTGGAGACCATCGACATCAACAAGGTCGGTGACCCGAGGGCAGGCGGCCCCCTCCGTCCCGTGTTCCTTGCTCTGCCTTCTGTCCGCGGAGCCACGTTCGGCACAGCCCGCACCTGGCGCCCGTGGCCCCGCTGCTCAGCGCTCTGGGCCTCGGGTCCTGGTTTGTAATCGAGGGAAGTGGACCCTGAGCCGCTCCAGCCGCCCGCCCCAGAGCCTGCCTGCTGTCCAAGCTTGAGGCTTCTTGTTTGGCTGACGGGGGGTGGGGGGTGGGGGTGGGGGTGGCTCTCCAGTCTGCCCGTCGGCGCTGCGGACTTCAGGGCCAGATCACTCTCACACTGTTGGCAGCCAGGGACCCCCACCTCGGTGCCGGGAGCACCCCAGTTGTGACAAACTCAGGATGGCCCCAGACGTCCCCCAGTGTGCCCTGGGACAGAGGCGGCCTGGCTCCTGGCTGCGAGGTCCGCTCTGGTCCCGTCCCCATTTCCCTGGGGACGCGAGGGAGGGAGACTGGTCACTGCCGACGAGGACGCAGCCACTGGGCGGTGGAGTTAGGATTCGAACCGCCGTGGGTCTGGGCTGCTGCCCCTGTTCATGGAAGGTCGCATGGCTGGCCTGGGAGCCCGGCGCACAGACCACGGGCCTCCACGGGCCTCCGTTGTGACCCGCTGCTCTTGTGGTCTCGGTGTCGGGCTTGGCGCTTGGCAGAGCTGGCGAGGTCAGCGAGGGCCTTGTCCTGGCCCCGGCGGCCAGCGCCCAGCGGCGCCCCCTAGTCCCGGAAATGCCACCAGGGTGTGGCCGAGAGCCCGTGTCCTGGGCCCCTGACCTGCGCCTGCGCGGAGGATAGCGCTGGCCCTGCTGCTCGGACGAAGCGGAGACTCCGGCTCCTCGCGGAGCAGGCGGGCGCCAGGGCCAAGGTCACTGCTCACGGGGCTTCCCTCCCCAGGACCCCTACTTCATGAAGAACCACCTGGGCTCCTACGAGTGCAAGCTGTGCCTGACCCTGCACAACAACGAGGTTCGTCCTGGGCTCCGGGGGGCGGGGGGGGGCACCTGGCCTGTGAACTCCGTGCGCCGGACACATCCGTTAGGGGAGACCCGTGTGCTCCCGGCCAGGGCCGAGCAGCCTGTCCCCAGCCTGCTGCTGCCGCGGGCGCACACCAGGAGTTCTGCGTCCGGTGTTTGGGGTCTCGTAGGTGTGGCCCCGGGTGGGTCCTCGGAGCGGCCCGAGAGCGCCGTGTGGCACGCACGGCGTGCGGATCCGCTCGGGAGCGAGCAGGCTGGATCTGCGGGTGGTCACAAGCGGGCCTGAGCCGGCCGGTCTGTCCCCCTCGGCACTGCTGCTGGTGGCACCGGGTCACTCTCGGTGGTCACTGAGCCGCGTCCCCCGCCCACTCGATGCCAGGAGCCCCCCAGTCATGACCTCAGAGTTCCCTAGGGGCCTCCGCGTCCCCCCAGTGGGTAAGAAACACAGAGCTTGTCCCACTCTGCGGAGAGGTCCCTAGGCTGTCACCAGAATGGACTCCCACGTCACAGGGCAGTCCCTTGTTGGGGGGTCTGTCAGCTTACGCTGTGCGGCCGTGACCGCGGACGCAGCAGCCTCGCTCTCTGGCTTCGCGTGACCACGCCCCTCAGCAGGGCCTGTGGCCGGAGGCCGCTCCTCTGCACCCCCCCCCGCAGCCCCCCCAGCTCACCGGGTCTCAAGCCGCAGGCGTGCTTTTCCCACTGCAGGGGAGTTACTTGGCACACACGCAGGGGAAGAAGCACCAGACCAACCTGTGAGTACCTGGGGCCCCTTCTGGTGCCCGATGCCCCGCCCCTCAGGACCCGGGTCGCAGGGTGTCCCGGGGACTCCGGGCGAGCGGAGGGTGGGGCGAGGAGAGGCGCAAGTGCTCTCTCCCCGGCGCTCAGGCCGGTCTGGCCGGAGCACGGGCTTCTGTGGCGCAGGGAGGGAGGTGAGGGTTCTCGGAAGACCCCCTAGTGAGGAGCAGCGGGGAACGTGACCGGGACAGAAGTGCCCTGAGCCTGTCCCGGCCCCATGGTGTGGGAACCCTGGGACCCCCGCCCCGTGTCCCTGGCCTCTCAGATCCAAGGTCGCTGTGGGGGTTGGACAGCTCCCAGCACCAGGGCCTGTGGCCTTGGCGGCCTGTGTGGAGGGGCCACAGCGCTGTCTCCGTCCCCTCCGCAGGGCCCGGCGAGCCGCCAAGGAAGCCAAAGAGGCCCCCGCCCAGCCGGCGCCAGAGAAGGTCAAGGTGGAGGTGAAGAAGTTTGTGAAGATCGGCCGGCCAGGCTACAAAGGTGATTCTGTCTGGGAGAGTCTGGCCCGCAGCCCCGACCTTGAGCCACACAGAGACTGCTGTTCCCTGGCCCTTTGCCGCCGAGACCCCCGCTTGGCCTTGCCTCCTGCGGTTTCCCAGCAGAAGGACCAGGCTGGGACCGACGGCCCGTGGTGCCCTGGCCCCCCCTTTCCTGGGAGCTTTCTTGGTGTCGTGGCTCCTCTGGCCTCGTGTCCCAGTGTCTCGGGAGCTGGTGATTCTTTACTGTGCTTTCGGGGGACGTGAATGACCATGGAGGGAGGTCCCTTTCCTTGGTCTTGGGACAGGGTGTTGGTGCTTCACCTGGAGGAGGGGCGGGTGGGGAGGGTCCATGCAGGAAACCACTCACTCAGCAGAGCCGGTGGCAGAGGGGAGGGTTCTTGGATCGCCTGCCAGAAAGTAGGTTCGGTGGCTCCATTGGAACATAGGGGACTGCGCTCCTGGGAGTTAAAAAGTTTCCAGGCAGGACACCGCAGTGCAAAGGCCCTGGGGCAGATTCCTTGATAAGCTAGAGCTAGGATGACAGGATGGGGTGGCGGGGGAGCCACCAAAAGCCTTTTGGCCATGGAGGGCCATCTGGTCTCTGTCCCGAGTGTAGTGTGGAGACGCCGGAGGGCGTGAGGGGGAGCGCAGCACCCCCAGAGCTGTTTGAGAGGGGTCTGCAAGTGGGAGCGGGGCCACTGGAGGCCTGGCTGCGGCGCTGGAGCGCAAAGAGCATCCTCCCAGAAGCAGGGGCTCGGCCCCCCCCACCCCCCCCCGCACACGCGCAGCGTGCCCCCTCCTCAGCTTCCGCTCCGTGCCGTCCCGGGCCTTGAGGTGAGGGCCGCAGGGCCCGCCGCCCTGCCCGCACGCCCCGCCGCCCTGCCCGCACGCCCCTGACTGTGCGATCTCAGGCAGGCACCTGCCGGTAGCTCGGGCACACCAGCCAGACAGCGTGCCCCGGCGTCCTGCCCTCCCGTTCGCAGGCGCCGGCCGTCCACAGCCGTGGTCCCGTAGCCTCGGGGACCACGCGCTCGCCGGGGCCTGACACCCTCGTGTGTTGCAGTGACCAAGCAGAGGGACACGGAGATGGGCCAGCAGAGCCTCCTCTTCCAGGTAAGGGGGAGCCGGGAGCCCGATTGGGGGGGGGGTCCTTCGAACGGCCGCGCTGCCACCCGTCCTGTCCCCACAGATCGACTACCCTGAGATCGCCGAGGGCATCATGCCCCGCCACCGCTTCATGTCCGCCTACGAGCAGAGGATCGAGCCCCCGGACCGGCGCTGGCAGTACCTACTGATGGCCGCCGAGCCCTACGAGACCATCGCTTTCAAGGTAGCGGCCGCGGGCGCCCCCCGCCCGCCACCCCACGTCCGTCGTGGTCCTCAAGGCCCCTCTCTGCCCCCCTCCCCTCCCAGGTGCCAAGCAGGGAGATCGATAAGGCCGAGGGCAAGTTCTGGACTCACTGGAATCGGGAAACCAAGCAGGTGAGCGGGTCCATCTGGATCCGGGCACTTCGGGGGCCGCGGGTGTCTGCCCCGGCACGCCTGTCCCCTCCGCTGAGGTGCCGCTCAGCCCCCTTTGTGTGTCCAGTTTTTCCTTCAGTTCCACTTCAAGATGGAGAAGCCCCCGGCCCCCCCGAGCCTCCCTGCTGGGCCCCCCGGGGTGAAGCGACCCCCACCCCCGCTGATGAACGGTCTGCCCCCCCGGCCACCGCTGCCTGAGTCTCTGCCCCCGCCGCCACCAGGAGGCCTGCCCTTGCCGCCCATGCCACCCAGCG